>PVJS01048737.1:0-14938 GCA_004027185.1 Glis glis
CAAAGTACTGGGATTACAAGTGTGCGCCACCATGCCCGGCTCTGGTCTTTGCTTTTGATTCTTTCAAGGGAAAAAGTATTCAGTTTTCTCACCACTGAATATGATGGTAACTATAAGTTTTTATTTATACATGTTCTTTATTGAATTGAGAAAATTGTCTTTTATTCATAGTTTTTAAAAATATGATTAGAAAAGTGTTAGATTCTATTAGATGCCTTTGACATATCAATTCTATAAACATATGGCTTTTCTTGTTTAGCTTGAAGTACACTGATTTATGTTTGAATATTCAACCAGCCTTGCCTATTTGGAATAAATTTCATTTGGTGGTTGTGTGAGATTTTCATTACTGTGACAAAATACCTGACATAATCGACTTGTAAAGAAGAAGAAAGGTTCACTGTGGCTCACAGTTTCAAAGTTTTCAGTCATGTTGCCTTTGGGCCTGTACATCATGGCAGGAGTATGTGGTGGAAGAAAGAGCTCACCTCATGGGGGCCTGGGAGACAAAGAGAGGGAGTAGAAGGGGCTGGAGTCTATTCCTAATGTCCCTTTCAAGAGAATATCCCTGGTGACCTAACTTCTTCCCATTAGATGTCACTTCCTACAGGACCTACCTCCCAATGGTCCCACCCCTTAAATTTCCACCTCCTGAAGGTTCCACCTCCTGAGGGTTCTACCTCCTAAAGGTTCTACCTCGGGAGGGTTCCATCTCCCACTATTACCAGGGGCTGGGGACCCAGACTTCAACACATGGCCTTTGGAGGACAGTTATGATGATGTAGGTGATGTATAATTCTTTATGTACATCTTTAAAATCAATTTGCTACTGTTTTATTGGAGATATTTGCATCCATATTTTTCTGGCGTTTTCCTTTCTTATAGTATCTTTATCTGGTTTTGGTAATGCTGGTCTCATAGAATGAATTAGGAATTTTTCCCTCTACTTCTGTTTTCTGAAATAGATACAGACTATTGGTCTATAATTGAGTAAAATTAAATCTGATTTAAATCACTTGTGTTTGGTAGAATTCACCAGCAAAACCATTTTTTTTTAATTTTGTGGTACTAGAGACTGAACCATGAGGTACATCTCCAACCGTTTTTATTTTTATCTTGAGAAAGAGTCTAAGTTGCTGAGGCTGGTCAGGAACTTGCCATCCTTCAGCCTCACTCTCCAGAGTTACTGAGACTATGGTGTGTTTTACCTTGCCAATGCCTCCTGCATTTTTTGAAGGTTAATCGATTTAACTTCTTATCTATATTTCAGGTTATCTCCTTCTCTTTGTGAGAGTTTCAGTAGTTTTCTTCTTTAGAGTAATTGTTTCATTTCATCTAAATTATCAAATTTTGGGCTGGGTTGTAGCTTAGTAGCAGAGTGCTTGCTAGCAGGGATGAGGCCCTGGATTAAACACCAGCAACACAATAAATAATGAATCATCAAATTTATGGACATAGAATTGTTCATATATCCCTTCTTTCTCCTTTAATGTTCATCTGATTTGCAACAACCACTTTTTCATTTCTGATATTTCATTCCTGTGCATCTTCCTCCATGTAGTTCTACTTAGCTTGCAGAGAGAGTTGTCAAAATTATTGATCTATTCTATAAACCATCTTCTTATTTTATTGAATTTCTCTGATTTCTATTTTTAATTTCACTGATGTCTGGCTTACTTTTTATTTTTTTCTCCACTTGCTCTAAACTAAATTGTTCTTTCATTAGTTTCGTAGGGGAAGCTAGATTTTGGGGTCTTTGAGTTTTTTCCAACATATGCACTGATTATATAAACCTACCTTTCACCACTGACTTGGCTGCACCCCACAGTATTTGATATGTCGTATCTCCATTTCCATTTAGTTCAAAATATTGTTTTAATTTCTGTTGAGATGTTTCCTTTGACCTATGACTTATCAACAATCATACTGTTTCATCTCCAAATATTTGGAGAGATTTCCAGCTGTAGTTCTGTTCTTGACTTCTAGATTCACTCCACTATGTGTAAGACCACATTTGGCTTTTTACCTGATGCTATGTGTCTGTATGCAGTGCAATGGTTTCCTGCTTTGTGCCAGTGTTCAGCACAAAATGTGATGTTGAGAACGTTTTAGACTCTTTATTAAGCATTTATATCCCTGTCCCAATGAGACCTTTACAATAGAATCCCTATTTACTACAGATCCATTCTCTGTCTTGCCTGAAACCATTAGCTATTTCCAGATCACCACTGGTCCTAATATCATATTCTTAATAATTACAAGTGTAACATGATATTAATTATAATAAAATACTGAACAATATTAATATTATAATAAATTTGCTATTAAATATCTCAAAATGCCTACTAATAACTCATTCATTCATCCCAAATTTTTAAGGTGAAAATATTCTCATCATCTCTGGTTCACATAGAAATGCATTAGAAGGGAAAATCTATTTTTAAAATCTAGAAACTTCATAATCCTTAACTTCATCTGACAGGGTCTTTTCTATCTTAGGCAGAAGCCTCAAGAGGCCCACACCCTTAATCATAAGGAGTAACATAATTTATACATGCACTTTCAAAATAGCACATGTTTTATTTAAGGGCTCATTTTATACACTTATCATGAATTAAATTATGTTGAATATTATTAATAGTTTAGTCTACATACTTCAAAATTTAATAATCTATAAGACTTAATATAGTTAGAAAGCTGAGTCCAAATGCACAGTAATTTTCTTTTATCTTGTACTAAATTCATATTCATATTTATTTTTAAAGGCATGTATCATCCGTGTCAGAATCCCATTTCCTCTGTTCACAAAGTCTAGGAAAGTATCTCAACTAATTTTTTTTTTCAGAGACAAAGAAAGAGGTTTATTTAGGAACGTGGGGATGGCAGGTCTGGCGCTATAGGTACAACAAAAGCTTCAGGCACATAGAGAAAACCGCCTACTGATCCTCATGTTCCTGGGGCTGTGTGTCCTTCAGTGATGCTAGCTTCTGACCTTACTATAAAGAACCAGCTCAATACTGAGGCCAGTTCCTCTCTGTCTCCTTTAGCTCAGTTAGGATGAGAATCCTGATCCCTGGCTAGGCAGGGCCTTCGCCCCTTGTCAGCACTGAAGAAACTATAGAAGATGGAGTTTTGACCTACATCAACCCTTAAGATTAAGGAATCTAAGTCTCAGAGGGGGGAAATTAGGTAGGTTAGGAGAAATAAAATCTTAGATAGAAGGGAGATAAGCTGGGAATAAAAGGGAAAATCTATTTTTAAAATCTAGAAACTTCATAATCCTTAACTTCATCTGACAGGGTCTTTTCTATCTTAGGCAGAAGCCTCAAGAGGCCCACACCCTTAATCATAATGGCCCCTCTTCCCATCCCCCAAGATTCCTGAGATACTTAGTAAACAAAGGCGCCATAAGGAAGGTCAAGTTCAGGAGCCACTCAACTAAATTTAAAAAAATATTTTATATGCAGTACTTCTTAATATGCTCCATCTGTAACATTCCATCTCATATTTCTGAAAACTGATTATCCATTTCTCAAAGTTTTCTGGGCTTCAACTGTATACTGGAAAATTATATGGATACACATCTAAGTAGACCCCAGCTCCAAAGAATATATAATATTGTATGGGAGACAGACAATTTCAAAAAAAGTGAAGTAGGCTCAAATACTCTAAAATTAGAGACAGAAATGTTGAGAAAGTACAAGAATCTATGGATTCTTGCCCAATTTCAGAATTAGTGAAGACTTTATGGGGAATTTAGAATATGTATAATATGTCTTAAACAGACAACCCAAGCATGGTGGTGCACACCTATAATCCTAGTACTTGGAAGGACCACAGATTCAAGGACAGCCTCAGAAACAGTGAGATCCTTTGCAACCTTGCAAATCTCTGTTCTGAAATGAAAAATTAAACAAATAAAAAATGTCCAAGGGTGTGTCTTTGAGGTAGAATGCCCTTGGATTCAATCCCAAGCACCAAATAAAAACAAAAAACAAAAACCCCAGAATTTAACCCTATGGTCCAGGATGACAGAACCTATTAAAGAAAAGGTTTGTAGATAAAAACAAGGTATCTGACTTTGTAGCAATACTTACCATATTAAGGAAAGAATATATTGCTGGCTGTGATTTAAAAAGGTATCAACCATAGAGATGCTAGGTTTCATAATGCACAGAAAGGTACACAGGTTTTGAGGCTGGAAGACTTGGCTTTAAATGTTAATTTTGCCACTTCTTTTTGTGTTATGTTGTAAATGTTAATTTCTTTCTTTTTTTTCTAGTAGGGATTGAACCCAGGGGTATTCTACCTCTGAGCTACACCCCCAGCCCTTTTTACTTTCTGTTTGAAACAGGGTTTCACTAGGTTGCAGAGAGTCTTGCCACATTGTTGAAGTGGTCTGGACCCTAAACCCTCCTGTCTCAGCCTCCCAAGTACCAGGATTACAGGCATGCACCACCACATCCATCTGCATAATGTGAATGCTAATTTCTGAGTCCTGTATATCATCTGTAGAATGCAAGAGAGGATGTTAAATTCACTGTGCTTTTTTGAGGGTAAGTTCGAAGAAGAAGGTGCAAGACAAAAAGTGAGAGTAGAAAAGATCACGAAAAAGACCTTTGTAGTCTGACAGAAAAGGCTATACATTACTGTGTTTTTAATTACACCTGCCATCTCAGGCCCATTACTATCACCAAGCTTCAATTTACTAATCAACAAATGATCAATGACTGATCTCTGAGGGGAGCTGGGAATACGTAATTGACTTGGGAACCAAGCAGATGCCCCCCAAATCATAGCATTTTTAAGAGTTTGGACTTCACAGAACACAGGAATCATTTGTGAACAATGAGATAACATGATCAGAATTATATTTTAAGAAGACTTATTCATCAAAAAAGCATAAGTTTTATTTAAAAGAAAATAAAACCAGAGCTAGTAAAAAAAAAAAAAAAGGTGGCTACGCCAATCACCCTTCTTTTAGTACGTAAAATAACAAGGTCTACACATCTATCTTTGTTATGAAATCAATAAGTCTCCATGGCTGTAGGATTTCCTCCAAAGACAGAGTTGAAATTCACTAAAAAATATTGCACATGGGACTTTGAGAAGATATTGGAATCATCAACTAAGAAAATCAGACTTTGAAAGAAAAATTATGAAAATATCGACTTCATCAACGATAGTATGTCTTAACTGAATATTTGGTAACAATAAGAATAATTTTGTGAAACACTTATATTTAGGGTAGAGGGGTACTTTTTAAAAAAGGAAATATTTCATTTGCATGCATCTAAGAACATGGACATTGGCAATCTGAAGTGCAGATTTGAGATGTCAAAAGCAAGTTCTGTGTTACTGCTAAATGCTGATTGCTTCCCCCTGAACAGCAGAAAAACATATATACAGGCTACAGGTGCCACATGCACATCAGAATGCTTTCTGTTGGGCAGATAGTCCACTCTCACTGATGGCAGGCTGGTGGCAAGCATGAAGGATTCTTTGAGCACAAGCCTCTTTATTTATAAATAGAATTCCTTATTTATACAGAAATGCTAGCATCCTAACCTTCTTCCTTGGATCCATAACCGAGAGTTTAAAAATTGGCTAGAACTAATAGCCTTAAGAACACAGAAGAAGAAATGGAAATAGGGGCGTTAAAAGGTACTATGATTGAGAGATTTAGAAACATAGAAGGAATGGGCAAAATATATCAAGTCTCAATGTTGAATGAGAAACTATAAAAAATGAAATGGGTGTGCTAGGAGTGAAATGTACAAGATCTGACATTATTGGCTCAAAAAACAAATAGAATGGTTAGTACACTGAAAGAAAGGTCAAGAGGATATTTTTATCCAGGAGACAGGAGAGCCCACATTTTTTGAATTTGAAGTCCCGCATCAAATTTGAATTTGATGTGGGAATTTGAAGTCCCACATCAGAGAAAACACAAACACTGTGCATCAGTCCCAGCCTCAAAGACAACATGGAGTGTTTTTCAAACACATAATATCTGATATTTGAATTATGAGAGATCTATGTGTTATTTCTTTATATATATAACTAAGGGCACCTTAGGTGGAATAAATTGTGAAGCTATACAATGCTTCTAGTTTGAGAATAAGTAGCTTTGAAAATATCATTGATTGGTTACCTTTCACAATATCCTATAAGTTCTGCCCTCCTCAATTGCATGGTATCAATAGTGACAATAATCGAAGCCACACACTTGTGGGCTTTACACTGACCTCCTGGAAGACCACCTTGATCATGTTTTCTGGTTCTCCTTTCATTTGCTCCTATTTGGCCCAATAAACTTAATTTTAAAATAAAATCAAGGCATTACTGTAAAAATGAACCTTTGGTTTAACAATGTGTTACTACATTTATTATTTTATTTAAACCATTAGTATTTTACCTTCAAGTTGGGGTGTGTATGGGCATTCACACAGTAATCTAGAGAATTTGAAGAACACTGGTAAAATTGTACATTAAAGGCCATGTGTTAAATTGGCCTTCTTAGCTCCATCAATAAAAGAAAGGAGTATTCAAACAAGATATTTCCCTTGGTAGAGTGCAGTAGATCACTCCAAGTCCACGATTTGATCAAAGGTTTCTGCTAGAAAGATCAATGTTTTTATTAGACATTACCACCTACAGCCATATGCAACACTTTGGTCTTTGCCAAAAGGATGTTTACAGTTAACTGTGGCATAGGTTACATGCGCCACTCTGAAACAATGGAGTTGTTTAATTCCATGAATCGGTGAAACAAATCAAACCAAGTGTTTTGGAGATATGTAGACATAGTAAAGAGCACAGCCAGCGAATGAGGTCAATATGTGGTTACATTGCCTCCATGATAAAATACTTAATGTCGCTCTACACAATCCACTTCAAAGGAATATATACTCATGTTTTACGCTAGTTATTAAAACAAATAGTAAATTAGATTCTGGTTGTTTCTTCTTTCCTAATCTAATTTTCAAAACAAAGTTTGAATTTTCTTCATTTCCATGACTTAAAAGGAGCTTATCTTTAGAGAGTGATAGCCAAAAATGTCTGAAACAAAAGCCTATGGATCTGGGTGAATGTGAAACAAATAAGCTGAGAAAGAAATGAGGAGTGTTCTCATGACTGCTTTTTATCAAATGCTTTGAGTGCCGAACCATTGTTAATGTGTCTGGAAACCAAAAGTAAATAGAACTGGATCCATAATGATATCCTCAAGAAAGAAACAAATTATTTAGAAGATAGGAAGCAAAATAAAATTTCAGGTGCTTTGTCCAAGTAACCTGGACAAAGAACACTGGATTCCTGAGGTTAATGTTCATTAAAAGTAAATAAAAGTTTGCCACAGTCCTTATAAGACTCAAGTCACAGACTTATAATGTAGTTGAGCTGGGTGTGCATGCAATCCCAGTACTTGGGAGGCTGAGACAGGAGGGTCACAGGTTCAAGCATGGCCTCAGCAACATAGGGAGACCCTGTTTCAAATAATGAAATCAGGCTGGGAGGTATAGACTGGAGGTAGAATGACCCTGGGTTCAATCCCCAGTAAAAAAAAAAAAAAATAGTTCCCTAGCTCTTTTCTAATAATATTTTTCTATAAAAGAAGGATAAATTTCCTGACTTCAAATTATATTACAGAGCTGTAGTAATAAAAACAGCATGATATTGGCACAAAAACAGACACATAGACCAATGAAACAGAATAGAAAATACAGAAACAAATCCACACACTTATAGCCAATTGATTTTCGACAAAGGTGCCAAATACATACATTGGAGAAAAGACAGCCTTTTCAGCAAATAGTGTTGGGAAAACTGGTTATCCATTTGTAGGAAAATGAAATTAAATCACTACCTCTCACCCCGCACAGGAGTCAACTCAAGATGAATCAAAGACCTGGAAGTTAGACCAGAGACTTTGAAGTTATTAGAGGAGGGCACAGGTCCAACACTCCAACATATAGCAACAGGTAGAAACTTCCTTAATAAGACCCCAAAACACAGGAAATTTAAAAAAGAATCAATAAATGGGATGGGATTAAACTAAAAAGTTTATGCACATCAAAGGAAAGCATCAAGAGTCTAAAGAGAGAGCCTACAGGATGGGAGCAGATCTTCGCTAGCTATCCCTTGGATAGAGGACTAGTATCTAGAATATACAAAGAACTTAAAACACTCAACAGTAAAAAAACAAATAACTCGATCAAGACATGGGCAATTGAACTAAACACACATTTCACAAAAGAAAAGATACAAATGGCCAATAAATACATGAAAATATGTTCAACATCATTAGCAACCAGGGAGATGCAAATCAAAACTATACTGAGATTCCATCTAACCTCAATCAGAATGGCAGTAATCAGGAAGTCAAAAAATAAACATTGGCGAGGATGTGGGGAAATTGGAACTTTTCTACGCTGTGGTGGGATTGTATATTAGTTTAGGTGCTATGGAGATCAGTGTGAAGATTCCTCAGAAAACTGGGAATGGATCCACCATATGATCCAGCTCTACCACTCCTGGGTATCTTTCCAAAAAGACTGAACTCAGAAAATCATAGTAGTATATGCATATCCATGTTTATAGAAGCACAATTCACAATAGTCAAATTATGGAACCAACCTAGCTGTCTATCAACAGATGAATGGATTACAAAATTATGGGATATACACAAAATGGAATTCTACTCAGCAATCAAGAAGAACAAAACAATGTCATTTACAGGAAAATGGATGGACCTGGAGAACATTATGCTAAGTGAGATTAGCCAGTCACAGAAAGTAAAGGGTCATATGTTTCTCTCATATGCAGAAGCTAGGGAGTAATCAGGGTACCAGAGGGGCTTCAGATAATGGAGGAGAAACTACAGTGAAGCCGGGGAGGTGGTCTAGGGGAAGACAGAGAGGGGGAGAGGGAGGATCAATGAAGGAATCACTTCCATTGACATTATGTACATATGTGAGAATCAATGTCAATCTCAATCTACTGAATGGGGAAGGAGGAAATGGGGAGGGAGCCGGGGGAAAGCCCACCAAGTGCTGTGTTAGAGTGTTTATGCATTTGTACATGTCAACATTTGTGTTCTTATGTAATAAATGTTACATGCTGATTGTAGAGAATGAGGAAAATATAGACAAAAGCAAATAGACATACAAAAACTATTCTACTGCATCTGAAACATATATTTCCTTTCAATTTATTTCTATTTATTTTAAAACTCTTCCTTGGAAACTGTCTTTTCCACATACAGGCAGTTTGATTTCCAACTTTTATTGAACTTTCTATTTTGGAACTGACTGAGTTTACATAACACTTCCAAAGATAGTGCAGGGTTTCTATCCCCGGCATCCTTCACCCAGGTTCCTCCAAAGTTAGCAATTTATCTAACCATGGAATATTTGTCAAAAATAAGACAGTAATATTGAAAGAATATTATCAACTGAACTACAGAGTTTTGGTCCAAATTCACTATTTATTTTTCACCAATGCTATCTTTCTATTACAAGATCCAACACAGAGTACTGTATTGAGTTTAGCCAGCCTTTTCATTTTGTTTAAACCTAGCATTATTTGTGTTTGCTTCTGTATATGGTCTTTGAAAATAAAAACACAACTATATGCTCAGAAAAGAGGGTGCTGGTTCTATAGTCAAGCAAGTATCATAGAAAGATGACTATAGTCATAGGCCTCTAAAAGAATGAGAGTAAAATCCCTAACTTTTATTTAATGGAAGGACTAGGTTTAACATTTGAAAAGGAATAAACTTCAAACAAAAGAGGACACGTAAAAATGGGTCATCCCCAAGGGATAGCTTGGAGACCTTCAGAAATACTAACAAACTATTGGGCTCTCACAAATAAATCTGAAGATAAAAGAACAATATTAGATCTGTCCTGGGGTGAACAGAAAAAGGAAAGGCAAGGGATAAAGAAAGGAAATTACATTTTCTGTTAAGAAGTTTGGTTTGTATATAAAATAAGAATTTTACCACCCAAACACTTTGAGATGAGGCTAGGAGGTATGTTAAATTCTAGCACTAATATTGAAATTTGACTTTGCAATAATTCGGTTTATCTCTGAAATTCTACTGCAAACCCCACATCACAGATTCTAAATCTTCCCCCCCAAGCCTGCCTTTTATACCAAACTCCATATTTTCAAGAGAATACATTGTTTTCTACTTTACAAGATCAAGACAATTCGAAGGGCAACACCCAGAGAGAAAGCCATTTCTTCCTCCCTTTAATCAAAGGGAGAACATGAAGTATGACCGTTGGCAGAATTAATCCTCTACTTAAAGCTCAGAATCGTGATTTTAAGCTGAAATCAGCCAAAATGATTGTGCTTACATGATTTTTTTAAAAACTTTTTTGGTGTAGTGTTAATCATATAGAGAAAAGCACAGAGCATCATAAATGTGCAGCTCTAATCAGAAAGAGAAGACTTGTGCAACCCAACCAAAGCAAACAGCAGAATATTCACAGGGTCTGAGAGCGTCCTGTGTGATGTCTCCTGATCTGTAACCTCAGTCTCCCCAAAGCAATTGCTATCCTGACTTCTAGCATGATGGTGTGCTTGCTTTGGGAATTCCTCTCAGTGTTCTGCTCACTGAACACTGTTTAGAGACAGATCTTCATCATTTTTTTTTTTTTTTTGCGGTACCAGGGATTGAACGCAGGGGCGTTCTACCTCCGTGCTACACCCCCGGCCCTATTTTTTATGCTTTATTTTGAAACCGGGTCTCACGAAGTTGCGGAGGGCCTCACTAAGGAGAGAGAGAGAGAGAGACAGGGAGAGCTGAGGCTGGCCGCGAACCGGGATCCTCCGGTCTCCGCCTCCCAAAATACTGGGATTACAAGCGTGTGCCACCACGCCCGGCAGATCTTCATCATTTTGACTCTGACAGCAAGTTAATCTTCTAGATAAAGTTGAAGGAAGTATCCACTGAAAATACAATTTAAATAAAAATATTTGAAGTTTTAACTCTATAGTTTTATAAAAATAATAGGATCTGAGTGAAGGGATGGTTCATCTTGGACCATGGACTTTCCATTGTATTACTGAAAATAATTTTAACAGGAACTAGGATTATATCAATGTATCTATCTCCACTATCATAATTGCTAGTCATAGACATTCTCTCATGCCTAGTAAGAAGAATCACGGGATCAGTTGTGATATCAGCTTATCAACCACAAACTGATGAAGAAACAGTTCATTCTGCATCACGCACTCTCTGTTAGAAAATTACAGAGTGGTTTCTTGGTATCAGCTGAAAAGTTTTAAAATAGAAGTGTGAGTATGAGAGGCAGAGTGAGTTTGATATGACAGGAAAAGCTCTGTGTGAAAACAGTATGATTACCTGATTAGCGTTCCTTTTTTTTATTTGCCTACAATAAAAAGTAAAACATCTTAGTGGAGTAACATCTCTTCCCCAAAATATGGTTTGAATGTAGTTAAATGTTAATTTACCAGAAGTTTAAGGACATTCGATGTTGCTGGCATTCACTTGAGCTATCTGAGCTCCTATTTCAGTTTTAATATTGCCTTCAATACATGGTCGCTAAGATATATACAAAAACAACAACCATAAAATGTTCACTAATAGTATGTTGACTTTTGAGTTACTGCATCTTTTAAGTTCAGGTGTGCAAGCCAGAGACCCAAAATAAAGAGTGGCTTAAGCAAGTTCTCCACTCGTTTCTCTCCAGGTGGAAAGGCCCACCTTTACAAAGCCATCACGGCACCACGAGTCTTCTAATTATGGAGTCAATCTCCCTAAACCACTACCCTCCCAGGTGCCCAGGTCTGCTCACCTCCTTTCAGCATTCCATGCAGCGAGAAGGGCAAACGGACAGACAACATGGAATTTTTGTTTAAACAGAAAGTGAATAGTGTCTTTGCTAATAATTATTTGAGGAAACCATATAAACTAGTACTGTCTAGGGCCACCTCAGGTCGGCGACACCACAGAGACAGGAGAAGCAGATGTGTGTCTGTCTCTAAAGAACACCCCACACCCTGCACACACATGACATTTCTGTGCCCACTTCATTGTCTGTGAGTCACCCAAGGCCACGATGACCTTTGGACCAGGTGCATTCTGGGAGGTTGTGTGTCTAACTAGAAATCCCACTTAGAAACCTCTTAAAGAGACCAGTAGAATTGTGGAAGGGAGGGGGGGAAAAGAAGGCTTGAGAAAGGAAACAAATCAAAAGATCGGATGCTCCTGTTTGAAGGTATCACGACTAATCTCACTAACATGTATGGGGAGGGAGAAGCGGGGATCCTGAGGGAGATGCACCAAGTGATGTGTGCATATCACTTTAAATCCCACTATCTTGTATAATTACAACGCAACAATAAAATTATTTTGAAAAATCTCAAAAGGAGAAAATGGGTATGGGATGCCAACTGGCGCTGTTTGCTTCATCGTTAGAAAGTATGCAGGGCTGATCCTCACATCTCTCCTGTAACAACGGAAAGTCTTTGAAAAGTCATTCTCTTCCCTTCTGTTAAAGAAATGACTTTGGAAATACATGTTTACAGCTGATGTTTTTCTTTTCATTTTAACGTGTACCTATGAACTGGCTTGTGATTGAGGAACAGTTTCTTGACATAAGCATGCCTGACCACGAGCGCAAGTTGTATCTTAAGAAACAATTTTAAGTTTTGCTCATTATGTATTTTTATCAAGGGTTATTTAGGTGAACTGAGTGATGTGAGAATGTTTCATGGTAGTGTCATTGCATGAAAGAATCTTTACTGAGAAAAAGAAAGAAAGATGATACATGATGGTTAAGACCAAGTTGCATTGTAAGGAAAACTAATGGAATCTTAAACCAAAACTTTTCCATAATATGGACGGAAACCAAAATATATAATATAACTTAGAGTTGTCTTATATCCTGATTGTAAAGAATGGGAAAAGACATCTCTAAAACCACATACCAAATAGGAAAGTAGAACAAGAATAATAAGTATAATTCTTTGGAAAAATGACTCCTTGACATGAATGTATCACTCGGAAGTTTCCTTACTCCCGGGCTAGCCTCCTCTGCCTCCGTGACCGTGCCTTTCTTAAATCTGAAAGTGTTAGATAAACTGCATGACTAGGACATTAGCATCTGCAATTACCCCTCATTTTTGCTCAGTCTTTTTGAATTATGAAGTAATTTATTTTAAATAATACTGTGCTCTTTCCATTCAACTGATGGCTTCCCAAATAACTGGTAATGTCTAGCTGTTCTTTGTATAAGAGAGGATATCCATTCTGGTCAAAAAGTATTCAGAAAACACTGGACTTCAGATAAATGAGGAGAGAGACCAATGGAATAGTGGAACGGGACTGGGTGAGGGAGGGGGAAAAGAGAACTGAGTTCAAATCATGCTCTGTCCATGTATGAAGGCATCACTACCAATGTCACTAACATGTACTGGGAGGGGACAAAGCAGGAGGAATGGGGAGGGAAATACATCAAATGCTATATGCATGTATGCTTGCATGACTTTAAACCTCCCTATCATGTATAATTACAATGCACCAATAAAGTATATTAAAATAAATATCACATAAAGCATGCTAGCTTACTGTAATATATGGATCACAATTATTCTCATTATTACAAAAGGAAGAATACATTAATAGTATATCTTGCCATTTTTAAAATTAAGGACACTATAATGTCTGTTAAGAAACCCCACCATTGGAATTGTCATTACGTTTGAAGATCCTAATATGGTAAAGTTACTGTAACAAATCTCACTTCGATGAAAGAATAGGAGGATGAAATGCATCTCAAGGGATGCAGATATAAATGTCCACTCATTCTAATGCCAAAATGCTGCAGATCCTGATTTTTATAACAAATCCTTCCACACATACTCTCAGGAGTGAAGCAGAACAACTTGTGTCAACAGTGTTTTATAAGGAAGGACGTAGAAGGGGGTTTGAAGGCATGGGATTTAATGGAAATACTATCATTAATAGTATAGATTGCCAAGTGGAGGTCTCTGGCTCCAGAAGCTGTGTTTACTGCCTTGTCCAAAGTGACTTAATGGATTTTTAAAACCAAGTCATCGGTTACCTTGGTCTTATTAAATGGAAAGTTTAATTTTAAGCTTCTCCTGATTCCATTTAGTGGAAAATCTCGTTTGCATAATCCCACAGCTTTTCTTCGTTGGAAATATCTTTTGTAAAACCTTGTTATGTGAGCTTCTCTGTGTTTAGAATTGATTGAAGAATTAAAATAAATGAAAGTGCATGGTTTGACCTGAAGGCTTGCACGTAATTGAGGTACATTACTGGAATTACCTCTAGTTAAACAGCTCCAGACCTTCTCAGACTATGCAAGAATTAATTAAAGGAAGAGACTCCATAGTGGTATAAAGGATTTAAAAAGTGTTCAAAGTGATGTTCCCCTCTATTTTAATTTATTTAATGGACATCTGTTGAATGCCTTCTGTCTGCGAGGCAAAGGACTCGGAATTGGGACTATACCCTTACATGAACCAAGATCCCTAGGATGACATCAGCACAAACTATTTTATATGTTTTTGGAGAATTGGCATAGAGAAATTATACCCTTATTTTCTCAGCTGTAGTAACTTTATAATAATGAACTCATTGTTTTCAAAAGGGAAAATCAAAAACAAACTATGTCAATAAATACATACAGCATAAATGCCTTGATTCCAAATACCATGTACACTGTCTCCTGACATGTGAAACTCAATTAAAATGGTAGATAAAATAAATAAATAAATAAGATAGTAGACAAGAATAAAAATAATTTTATTTTTCTTTTTTTTTTTTTGCGGTACCGGGGATTGAACGCAGGGGCGTTCTACCACTGCGCTACGCCCCCGGCCCTATTTTTATACTTTATTTTGAGACCGGGTCTCACGAAGTTGCGGAGGGCCT
>PVJS01048738.1:0-14929 GCA_004027185.1 Glis glis
GAACCCGGATCCTCCGGTCTCCGCCTCCCAAAGTACTGGGATTACAAGCGTGCACCACCACGCCTGGCTATAAATTTGTTTTTTATGCTAGTATTATTATGCTGTTTGGGTTACTGTAGCTTTGAAGTATGTTTTGAAGTCAGGTATTGTTATACTATCAGCATTATTTTTGCATAGGGTTGCTTTGGCTATTCAGCATCTTTTGTAGCTCCATACAAATTTTATACATTTAAAAAAATCTGTGAAGAATGTCATTGGTATTTTAATTGGAATTGCATTCAATCTGTAGATATTTTGGGGTAGTATGGACATTTAAACAATATTACAAGCTGGTTGTGGTGGTGCATGCTTGTAATCCCAGTAGGCTGAGACAGAAGGATCACCGGTTCAAGGACAGCCTCAGCAACTTAGTGAGACCCTGTTTCAAAATAAAAGAATAAAATCAGGCTGGCGGTGTAGCTTGGAGATAGAATGTCCCTGGGGTTCCATCCCTAGTACCACAAACAAACAATACTGACAATAGTATTTTCTATCCATGAACATGGGATGTCTTTCCGTTTTTTTATGTGTTCAATATCTTTCATCAGTTTTATAATTTTTATCATGGGATCACTCATTTCCTTGGTTAAATTTATTCCGTGTGTGTGTGTGTGTAACTACTGTAAATAAGATTGAATTCTGATTTTTCAGTGAATTCATTATTGGTATATAAGAAACTACTTATTCTTGTATGTTGATTTTATAGCCTGCAAACTTACTTAAGTTGTTTATCAGTTATAATTGTTTTGGGGTGGAGTCTTTAGGTTTTTCTATATATAAAATTGTGTTGTCTGAGATAATTTGACCTCTTCCCTTTTTGTTTGGATATCCTATAAATAAAAATAAATATATTGAATACTGTACTGAAAACATGCTTTCCTACTATTGTAAGGTTGAAAAATTCTAAGTTGAAACATCAAAAGTTAAGAACTGCTTGTACTTAAAAAAAATTCTTTTCAACATTAAAAGACCTAAGGTAGCCAGGCGGGCATGATGGTGCACACTTGTAATCCCAGTACTTGGGAGGCTGAGACAGAAGGATCGCAGGTTTGTGGCCAGCCTCCGCTACTTAGACTCTGCACAACTGAGTGAGACCCTGTTTCAAAAGAAAGAATAAAAATAGGGCTGGGGGTGTAGCTCAGAGATAGAATGCCCAAGTTCAATCCCCGGTATTGCAAAAACAAAACAAAAAAAGAATTAAGGGTTTTAAAAATACACATAAAACAATGTAATCATCTGTATTTGTCTTTAGAATCTTTTATTGTCACTTTAGTAAATGGATAGGTAAGCATTGTGACCCCCATTTAATCAAGTGTTTGACTTTTTGACAGACTTCCCCAAATTGAATCTTAAATGTTCTCACCTTATAAGATGAGAGATGTTATACTAATTAGGTTTATTTGATATGTTAAATTACAGAGGAAATATTAGAAGAAAAAGTGATTTTAACTTTCTTTGTATTTGCATGGCTGTATGTTATTAAGGTAAGTATTCCAAAAGGTTTTTTTTGTTTCAGTACTGGGGATTGAACTCAGGGGCATTCTACCTCTGAGCTATACCCCCAGCCCTATTTTTATTCTTTCCTTTGAAATAGGGTCTCACTAAGTTGTGGAGAGCCTCACTAAGTAGCTGAGGCTGGCTGCAAACCTGCAATTCTCCTGTCTCAGTCTCCCAAGTATGGGATTACAAGTGTGTGCCACCACACCCAGCTTGTATGAAGTTTAAAATTAGAAACTTGTCAGTACCCTATTTGTTTTTTTTTTTTTTTGGTTGTTGTTGTGTGTCACAGAAATATTCAAATTTTCTTATCAAATGAACTCATCAGATCTGCAGAAGCTAGTCCATAAATCTCCTAATCTAAGATCAACTGGAACCCAAATTAAATACATAGAACTGAACAAACAGATTTTTATAGAATTTAAAAAAAATATTTCTGGTTCTTTGTTTTCCAGTTTTAAGGAAACCATTTTTCTCTTTTTCCTTAAGCTATGTATAGTTTGCAACAAGTTGATAGATTATATCTCTGTGAGCAAGATGAAAAAACATTTAGTTTTTTTCTCCCTGCCTAACCCCTCCAAAATATGGATATTTTATTGAGAATTCTCATTTTCGTGGCAATATAGTTGTTTGCATAAGTTCAATGGGAATATGTTCTCCTTATAGTGGACAGAAGTGGAAGTGTTGATTCTATTACCAAGTTTGGAGAATGGCATAGTTGAGAATTATGTGCAGAGAATCAGTAAGACCAGACAGGTCAGCTTAAGGCATTAAGGCCCACTTTGTGAATTTAGTGGTTACAGAGTCTTCTTGGGATACAGTTTTCCTAGTCTTACAATTGAGTAAAGAAGATTATTTCTAACGAGCCCACAGAACTCAGGGTACCTTGCGGATCTCCAGAAGAGAGGGATTCACTTAATTTTGTAGGTGTTACAAGTGGCAAGGGGCTGCCTATACAAGTGGGAAAAACATATGGCAAGTTATTGGCTTGGTCAAGAGCTTGGCTTCTTAGTCTCAAGAGGCTTTTTAGAAGTTTCATAGGAGATTCCTTATGAACAATTCCAGGAAGGCAAGTTTTAAACTACTTATGTGGTCACTTATCATTCTTGTTACACTTCTATAAGTAACCAGGTCTAACCTAAAGACACCACACTTATTTTGTAAATATGGGTTGAAAGGGAGGTGAATATAGCAGGAAACTTTGTTTCAGTAGAAAACTATAGTGCATCTAATTTTAGATTTAGCCCTGTTCATTGTCTTTGAGGTTTTGTCATATACCTACAAAATGGACAGGATCCTTAATTCTTCTAGTTTTCTCTAATATCTAGCTACAACTCTCCAAACTAACACTTTTAACTTTTCTCCTATCCTCCTGACCCGACATCATTGAGAATTAAAACTGCCATTTTTCCAAAGTTCTACAAACTGAAGCTAAACAATTTTATAAAGACTTCAAAGAAATAACCTGAAGAGAGATTAAATGAGTTAATCTATGTAAAGTACTTAGAACAGTGCTTGGCACAGTAAATACTTAAGTGGTAAGCTGTATTACTATTATTACTATCACTTATACTGGCCCTCAACTTTCCTGAGACTTCAAGCTCCAAGGTATCAGAGAAATCTACTGTGTGAATGCATGTCTGTGGAAAAGTCCTGAAATGGAAAACCCAGCTGAGAGATTTGTCACAGCATTAAAGATCTTACAGATTGGGTATGTTCATCAACCTCAGGCTTTGAGTTCATCCCTACTCTGTTGAGTTTCCATTACTATTAAAACATTCCTTTTGCTGGGCATGGTGGCCTATGCCTATAATCCCAGTACTTGGGAGGCTGAGACAGGAGGATTGCAGGCTCAAGGACAGCCTCAGCAAATAGTGAGACTCTCATCAACGTAATGAGACCCTGTTTAAAAATAAAAATAAAATTGGGCTGGGGGTGTAGCTTGGAGGTAGAATGTCCCTGGGTTTAATCCCCAGTACCGAAAAAATAAAATAAAATGAATAAAAATTAAAAAAAAAACATTCCTTTTGAGTTTAATAATCTGTTTTTAAATGATTACAATGAACATTCTTGGCACCTAATAAAACAAAATTTATAAATAAATATTTTTTCTGTTACAAATAATTGTTGATAATGGTTTAATTCAGTTGAACCACAGGAAATTGTCCATATTCAATGATTTTTGACTCATAAAAATGATAATTTAATATGATTTAATCTAATATTCCCTCAAATGTCCTTAAGACAAAGAATATACACTTTTATTTTTCTTAATATAATGCTGTGTTTTATATTTTTGCAAGTTAAAAAAAACAAGAAATGATGTAGAAAGATTAAGCTCAAGAATAGTAAACAAAATCACCCTTACATAAAATAATTCTCTGGAACTTGGGAAACTCCTCTTTCTCTCTCTGCCTTTAGTTCAACCTCTGACTCTTCACCTTGCGCCCACTGTGCTGTTCTGGTGAGCAGACTGGCCCCATGGGCCACATACACCTCTCCTACCAACTCTGCATATATTGGCCACTAAATGTGTCTTTGTTTAAGATACTGCCTTTTAAAGTATGCTTGGGAAAAACTTTCTGGCAGGGTAACCTTCTTCTTCAGAAACTTAAAGGCCTCTGGCTATCCTAGTGAATGAAATACCAAAACACCAAATTGTTTGATTTACCACTGAATGCCTATTTCAGTGATTAGAAGATTTCCTACAATTCAGAAGATTACACTTATTAAAGTTAGTAGCAGCTTCAATTATTTGGCTGGCCATCTGCAATCATTATTTCACTCTCTGAAACCAACTAAAAATACAAATAGTATCTTCAACATTATATTTTTTAATAGATCTTCAAGTAAAGACAAATATAAATGTACAGAATACATAATATGATGACACAACTATTTCAAGTTAGTATATCCTTTCTTTTCACTGTAACAATGAAAGCAACTTCCCCTTCAAAAAAAAAACAATTGCTTTAATATCTGTACAGCAAACTAATTCAATCTAAGTAATATACTAAATGGGCTTGATAAAAATTTAGGTGTCTTTATTAGTAACAGCTATTAATAATAGCAAGAAGCATAGAGACAATATTGTTCTATATTGCAGTTGGCTTCAAAGTTTTATTTTGTTTGTTTTTTTGTTTTTTGGTACTGGGGATTGAACCCAGAGGCATTCTACCTACAAGTTATACCCCCCACGCGATTTTATATCTTATTTGGAAACAGGGTCTCACTAAGTTGTGAAGGGCCTCCCTAAGTTGCCAAGGCTGGCTTCGAAGCTGTGATCCTCCTGTCTCAGCCTCCCACCTACTGGGATCACAAGCATGTGCCACCATGCCCAGCTAGCTTCAAAGTTTAAAAGGGCATCTTATGGGGATGGGAAGGTGCTCATTTTGGATTGCTCCAAAAGAAAAATTTAGGATTGCTAGGAGGACATGGCCAGGAGTCAGTGATCAGCTTGGAACAATACAGAACCTCTTAACACTATGAGCAAATCTGAAATCCAAGTCAAATCCACCCATATTTTCCCAGTTTCAATTTCTTCTTCATGCTACAGCAAGAGTAATATTTTTCAAAATACAAATCTGAGTATAACATCTGCCAGTTATAATGCCTCAATAGCTTTACATTAGGGTGTGTGTGTGTGTGTGTGTGTGTGTGTGTGTGTGTGTTACTGGTGTTTGAACTCAGGGGCATTCTGTCTCTGAGATATACCCCCAGCCCTTTTTATTTTTTGTTTTGAAATAGGGTGTCACTAGGTTGCTGAGGCTGGCCTTGAACCTGCAATCCTCCTGTCTTAGCATCCCAAGTACTTGGATTACAGGTGTGCACACCCTGCCTGTCAACTTTACATTATTCTTGAACTTAATAATGTCTTTACAGTCTCATACAGCTAATATGACCCAGTTACTTAATTCCTCTAACAACTTCCTATCCATGGACACTTTTCACCAGTTCACTTTATTGTCCAGATCCACTGCCCCTTTAGTCCCTGGTACTCTCTATGTTCTTTCCAGCTATACAGCCTCCTGCTATGTGTTCTGCCTAGAATGCTCGTTCCTTTCCTTTTGACTTGGTTAACCCATATTTTACTGGCAGTTAACTATGAGATGGTATGATTTCCTGCTCTATTGGTTGTGAACCAAGTGCTGTGGGGGCACATAGACATGATTGCTCTATTAGGTTTTCCTTATCTTAGTTACCTGCAACAGGAACCTACTCATTGCAATTTCAGCAGAAAATAAATTAAGCCGGGCATGGTGGCGCACGCTTGTAATCCCAGTACTCTGGAGGCTGAGACAGGAGGATCTGGGTTCGTGGCCACCCTCAGCTACTTAGCAAGGCCCTCTGCAACTTAGTGAGACCCTGTTTCAAAATAAAGAATGAAAAATAGGGCTGAGGGTGTAGCTCGGAGGTAGAATGCCCCTGGGTTCAATCCCTAGTACTGCAAAAAAAAAAAAAAAAAAAAAAAAAAAAAAAAAAAAAAAAAAAAAAAAAAAAAAAAAAAAAAAAAAAAAAAAAAAAAAAAAAAAAAAAAAAAAAAAAAAAAAAAAAAAAAAAAAAAAGAAAAGGAAAGAAGGAAAGGAAAGGAAAGGAAAGGAACTAATTTAAGGATAGGAAGCATCTTACAAAACTCTCCGGGAGTCTATAGAATAGTTTTGGAGGCCACACAACAGAAGAGAAGCCTGACTGTGCGATGTTGTCTGGAAGCTGTAGGGTGGATACCGCCACTGGAATAACTTTTCTGTTATAGTTGGAAGCTGGAAGTGGCTGTTGCTGTTACTTCAGAAATGAAGACTCCAGAAATGGAGTCTACATTCTCTGTGTTTTCATGTTTCTAATTTTTTGCCCCAGTGATCATGGTAGGCATGCCTGATTGATGGGGCCTTATTTATGGGCTCATGCCCAATGTTTAAGAGAAGCTGAGAAAGTAAGTGCTTGGCATTTTAAGCCTCTAGGCTAAGAATTACCTTTGACTAAGAAGGTAATTTTTGTGGTTGGGGTACTCACCAAGCACAAAAAGAGCCCTCTGAAACTAGTTAGTCAAGAATAAGAACAAATATCCATCAGATTAGGAATAAAGACAGAATTGAGGAAAATTTTTCGAACAAAGTAATATTTTAGCTGGGTCTTATTTTTTCTTTTCCTTTTCTTTTTGCTTTTGTTAAGACTTTATCAGAGCCAGGCGTGGTGGCAAACGCTTGTAATCCAAGTACTTAGGAGGCTGAGACAGGAGGATCTCAGGTTCGAGGACAGCCTCAGCAAGTAGTGAGACTCATCAACCTAGCGAGACACTGTTTCAAAATAGAAATAAAAAATAGGGCTGGGGGTGTAGCTCGGAAGTAGAATGCCTCTGAGTTCAATCCCCAGTACCACCCCCAATGACTTTATCAGGGAAATGAAAGCAAGTGATAGAGAGGACACTGTAGGAAGACAAAAGACAGTAGCAATAGTTCTTACGCAGCTTTAGGATCAACTGAGGAGCTTTATAAAAATCTTCAAATACAAAGGTATTGATTCAATAGATGTGGATTGGGTCTCTGGCAGCTCACATCATTATTATTTGGATATCCTGGCAAATACTTGGTTAAGTATTTGTAAAAGCAAAATCATGGACATGTAGAATAAATGCTATGTTTGGAGAAAGTAGTAACTTGTCAGGCCAGGATAAGTGGAGTACAGGGAAAAGATCAGAGATGAGACAAGAAAGTAAACTGGGAAATATGAAAGACTACAGACAACTCCTTGAAGAGTTTAAAGTTTACAGGCCCCCAGACATTTTTGAAAATGAGAAGGATACAACATAGAAGTCTATTAACCCTGATTGTGGGTAAAATACAATTGAAAATTTTGGTGAATACAACAGAAAATGGCTGGCTACCAGTTATTAAACAAAACAGGAAAAACTCATCACAAAACTGAAACAGCATTTTATGTATTTCGTATATAGGCATCTGAAGGATTAATCACATTACAGATCCAGAATGTCTGTTTCTCTATTATTCTTGGGTAAATTAGAAAGGAGAATTAGTAGTCAATGGAGATTGGGAGGGGAGAAGTGCAGATTGCAGTAGCAAAGTAGAACTTTTAAAGTTCTACAGTACTTTAATAAAGTTCTTTACAGGACAAAGCAAAGTTCGTCTTTTGACAGAGAAGCTCTGGGAAGAAAATGCTAGAGACTGAAGGAGGGCCTGGCATGGCTCAGCTCTTCTCTCAGAGAAAAGGAAGATGTTCCCCATCCCTTCATCGTCACTTTGGGTTGAAAGCAGTAACATGACAATGACTAAGATTGGCTGTGACCCGGAACTGCTTATTCCCTTTCCTAATGAACGAACTATAAAATAGTAGGTATATAAACAGGTGAACATAAGTTACATTATGCTTATTCATACATGTTGACTCTAAGGCTACACATATATTATTGATATTTGAGGGTGCTATAATTCACTGACATGTAGTATATAAAGTAGTTAATGGCATGACAATGCTGATTTCTACAGCTAATTATCTAGAGATAATTAACATATTGATAAGCAATAAAGATCCTTCTGAGAAGAACCAAGAAGGAGATGGGATAACTTTTGGATATTATCCAAAAGTTAATAGCTCAGAGCTATTTCTGGAATGGATAAGGAATGAGAAACTCCACAGTAAAATAACCACAAATGGCAAAAATTATAAAAATGAAATTATTTAACAAATTCTGGAAATTGTATTAAAGGCACACAAATGAAGAAACATTTAGGCAAGACAATTTAGTAGCACTTGGAAAGAAAAATGAGAGTCAATGATGCTTTAGTTACAACCCATTCCTCTCTCATGCCCACTCACCAACTCAGTAAGACAGAGTCTCCACTCCACGTAGGTGTGGCCATGAATACAGGACTCCTCTTTTCCCAAGCTCCCAGCCACTGGCTATGGTATCTCCTAGGGAGAGGCTACCCATCAACAGTTCTCACTATCTCAGATATATGTTGCAGAGGGCAAATTCTAAGGAAGTACAGCTGAGAGGTCAGGGCATCCTTCCCAACTTGGAGACCAGAGGTTCTACTCTAGGCAAGGCAGGCTAGAACACTGGGGCCCAAATCATCCTTATCTCAGCCCACTCCTAGGGCAGAAGTTCCATGCTGGAAGAGGCAAACCAAGATTACAAGCTATTGTCCTGCACATAGAACAGGGGTATTACTCCTTGAAAAGTGGGCCACTGTTCCTGCCTTTAGCTTCAGAGCAGTGGTTCAGAGATTTTGCCCAGGGGGAAAGAAGGCGATAAGAACAGAAAGCTCCAAAGCTCTCCTTAAAAGAACTGACTTTATTTAGAACAGAGTGTGAGAAAGCACAAGCCTCAGGGAAATCTTAAAACAATGGAGATTTGGAGATTTTGCTAGTAAGTAAAAGGAGGCGAGTATCTTCAGGAGAGAAACAAGGTAAGTGGTAAACAGCATCAATGAACAATAGAAAATGACTGGGTATTAGTTATTAAACAAAACAGAAAATACCCTCAGGGGTTATTTATAAAATAAATGGGGTTATTTATCAGAATCAAGGAAAGAGACAGATAAAGAGAGTCCCCTTGGGATCAGAATAAACTTCAAGGCTTGGCCTGAAAAACTAGTCTAGCAACAAGGCTAGAATTTAATTGGAACTAATAGTTGAGCAGTTTGTGCCTAGGGCATTAATGAAAATAATAGAGCATTCCACCAGCAATTAGTGAAACTTAACAGGTGGGTACGATCATAGAGGCATAGAGAGGAGAGCTCTGTCAAAACTACTATCACCTCAGAGTGACTATATGCACAGGCAAGGTGTGTCCCCTGAGAAGTAACACCCAAAGTGTCACACATTGGTGAAACAGAATTGATTAAAATAATCCAGCCAAGTCACTAAACAAATAAGAAAACAACAAGTCCCATGGAAGAGGACCAGTATCCAGAGTTGCTATAATATGCTACCTAAAAAGTCCAGTTTCCAACAAAGTAAAAGATATGCAAAGAAACAGGAAAGTATTTCCCACATACAGGAAAGAAAAAGGAGTGACTAGAAACTACATGTGAGAGGTCGCAGATATCAGACTTAAAAAGACTTTAAAGGAGTCATTAAAAGTATAACATATTCAAAGAACTAGAGGAAAATACAATTATAATGTTTCAATACATATAGAATATTAACAAAAAGATTGAAAATAAAAAAAAAACCACATGGAAATTTGGGGTTGAAAAGTACAATAAAATAAACACTTCACTAGAGGGATTCGGTCATAAGTTAGAGCTGGCAGAAGAATTGGTGAATTTGAAGATACATCAATAGAGATTACACAAGAGTAGAACAGATGAAAATGAATGAAGAAAAAAATGAATAGAGCTTCAGAGAAATTTGAATACCATTATACACATCAACATATAAATAATGAGTGTACCAGCAAAAAAGCAGAGGGAGGAACAGAAAAAATATTCAAAAAATAATAGTTATAAAATTCCCAAATGTGGTGGAAATTGTTAACTGACACATATGAGAAGCTCAAGAAACTCCAAGTAGGATAAACACAAGGAGACCCATACCTAGACACATCATACTAAAAATTTCAAGAGAGAAGATTTGAATGCATTAAGACAAAAATAATTTGTCCCATACAAAGCAACACTAAAAACTCAACAGCTGACTTTTCTTTTTTTTTTTTTCCTGTAGTACTGGGGCTTGAACCCAGGGGCATTCTACCTCTGAGCTACATCCCCAGCCCTATTTTTTGTTCTTTATTTTGAAACAGGGTCTCACTAAGTTGTGGAGGGCCTCACTAAGTAGCTGAGGCTGGCCGCAAACCCGGATCCTCCTGTGTCAGCCTCCCAAGAACTGGGATTACAAGCTCAGTTTAACAGCTGACTTTTCATCAGAGACAATGAAGACCAGAAGGCAGTGGGATGATATAATCAAAATGCTGACAGAAACAAACACTTATCAACCAAGACCCTTATGTCCAGAAAAAGCATCTTTCAAAAATTAAGGCAAAATAAGTATGTTTTCAAATAGGCAAAACTCAAGAGAGTTCATTGCTAACACACCTACATTATAAATTATAAAGAAAATTCTTCAGGACCTCAGTTTTTTTTATTTGACGTCAAACAAACAAAAAAAACCAATGAGCAATAGTAAAGGTATTGTGATGCCTCCTGCATTGTTCTTGTTACTGAGAACTACTTTAGCTATTCTGGTTTTTCTTTCTTCCAAATGAATTTAAGGATTGATTTTTCTATGTCTGTGAAGTATGACCTTGGTGATTTAATGGGTATTACATTGAATCTGTAGATCACTTTTGGAAGAATGATCATTTTGATGATATTTATTCTGCCTATCCAAGAGCATGGGAGATCTTTCCATCTTCTAAGATCTTCTTCAATTTCTTTTGTCAATGTTTTATAATTTTCCTTATAGAGGTCTTTTGCCTTCTTGGTTAGGTTTATTCCTAAGTATTTTGTTGTTTTGGGGGATATTGTGAGTGGAAATGTTTTCTGGATTTCTTTTTCAGTGGATTTATGGTTGGCATACAGAAAAGCTTCTAATTTTTAAGATTGATTTTGAATCTAGACACTTTGCTGAATTTGATCAGTACTATAAGCCTTTTGGTTGAGTTTGTTGGGTCTTCTAAGTATAATATCATGTCATCTGCAAACAGAGATATTGAGATGATTGTGTGATTTTTGTCCTTGGTTCTATTTATGTGGTGAATTACAAGGATTGTTTTTCATATGTTGAACCAGCCTTGCATCCCTGGGAGGCATCACAATACCTGACTTCAAACTACACTACAAAGTCATAGTAATAAAAACAGCATGGTATCAGCACAAGCAGACATATAGACCAATGGAGCAGAATAGAAGACTCAGAAACAAATCTGCACACTTAAGGCCAATTGATTTTTGACAAAGGGGCCAAAAACATACACTGGAAAAAAGATAGCCTCTTCAACAAATGGTGTTGGCAAATCTGGTTAATTACATGCAGAAAAATGGAAATAAACCCCACTTTCTCACTCTGCACAAGAGTCAATTCAAGATGGATCAAAGACCTAGAAATTAGACCAGAGACATTGCAACTTCTTGAAGAGGGCATAGGTCCAACACTTCAACACATAGGCACAGGTAAAAACTTCCTCAACAAGACCCCAAAGGCACAAGAAATTAAAATGAGGTTCAATACATGGGATTGCATTAAACTGAAAAGCTTCTGTGCAGCAAAGGAAACTATCAAGAACCTCAACAGAGAGCCGATAGAATGGGAGAAGATTTTTGCCAGCTCCTTCTCTGATAGAGGACTAATATCTAGAATATACAAAGGACAAAAGAAACTCACCAAGCTCCCAGCCACTGGCTATGATATCTCCCAGGGAGAGGCAACTTGGCAAGTTGATCTTAAAATTCACATGGAAATTGACAGGTGTCAGAAGAGTAGAAAACAGTACTGAAAAGCAAGAACAATGTTGGAAAACTCATACTGCCTTACTTCAAACTTACCAAAGTTACACTGATCAAGATAACAAAGACATATAGACCAATGTAATGGAAATGAAAATCCAGAAACACACATTCGCATTTATGGTCAATTGATTTTCAACAAAGGTGCCAAGAAAAATAGAGAAAGAACAATCTTTTAAATAAGTGGTGCTATGATAACTCCATAACCGTGTTTAAAAAAATAAAATTGGGCCTTTTCCTCTCAGCAAATTATGATGCCAAAATCACAAGTGACAAAAGAAAAAAAATAGACAATTGTACATCATCAAAATTAATAATCTTTGTGTATTCCATCACAAAAGTGAATAGATACCCCATAGAAATAAAATATTTGCAAATTATATACCTGAAATGAACTTGTATTTAGAATATAAAGAAATCTTGAAATTTAATAACAAAAAGAAAATTAACTCAAAAATGAGCAAGTCATCTAAACAGACATTTCTCAAAGAAGATATAGAAAATGGTCAATAAACACATGAAAAGATATATTCTCAATATCATTTGATGTTAGAGAAATAGACATCACCGCAAAAAGGTAGCATTCTGTATTCATTATATTCACCCATATTCACTAGGTGGTTGTAATAAGACAGATAATAGTAAGTATTGACAAAGATGTGAAGAAACTGAATAAAATGGTACAGCCTTTTTGGGAACAGTCTGAAAGTTCTATTTCTTAAATATAGAGAAACAGATCTTTCTTATATAGAGATCTTAAATATAGAGCTCAATGATAGCTTTCACTGTGACAAGATGCCTGAGATAATTTCTTGAAGGAAGAAAGGTTTATTTTGGCTCACAATATAAGAGGTTTTAGTCCATGATTGCTTGGCTCCATTGCTTTGGGCCTGCTGTGGCATAGCACATCATGATGGTGAAGGAGGTCTTTTCACCTCATGGTGGCCAGGAAGGAAAGAGAGGGAGTGAGGGAGAGAGAGAGAGAGAAACTGTGGTTCCAGTATCTCCTTCAATGGCACAGTTCCAATGAGCTTTCTTCCACTAGGCCCCTTCTCCTAAAGGTTTTATAACCTCTCCAAAGTGCCACATGGTGCCCATGCCTATATATATGGGCCTTTGGGGGACAATTAAGATCCAAACCATAGCCAGGTATGGTGGCACATGCCTGTAATTTCAGTACTTGGGAGGCTGAGAGGGGAAGATTGGAGGTTTGAGGACAGCTTCAGCAAGTAGTGAGACTCTCATCAATCTAGTGAGACCCTGTTTCAAAAATAAAAATAAAATAGGGCTGGGGGTATAGTTCAGAGATAGAATGACCCTGGGTTCAATCCCCAGTATCTTTCTCTCTCACACACGCACACACACACACACACACACACACACACACACACACAGATGCAAACCTTATATAACAGTAATTCCATGCCTAGTTATATACCAAAGAGCATGGAAAACATGTTCTACAAAAACTCGTACATAAATATTTGTAGTATCATTATTCATGATAGTTAACATGTAGATATGGGATATTATTTGGTAGTAAAAATGAAATACTAATAAATGCTATAATATCGGTGAACATTGAAAATATTATGCTAAGTGAAAGAAAACAATCACAAAAGACCAGAAATTATATGTATGATTCCATTTACCAGAAATATCCGGATTTGGCAAATCTATAGAGATAATAAGATCAGTGGTTGTGTAGGTTGGGGTGAGGGAGTGGGGTACAACTTGGGAGGAAATGAGCCATTATTGTTACTGTGTCCAGGTTACTTTTTTGGGGTAATAAGAATGCTTTAAAATACATTGTGGAGCCAGGTGTGGTGGCGAACCTAGTACTTGGGAGGCTGAGACAGGAGGATCGCAGGTTCGAGGCCAGCCTTAGCAACATAGTGAGACTCTCATCAACCTAGCAAGACCCTGTTTCAAAATAAAAATAAAATAGGGCTGGGGATATAGCTCGAAGGTAGAATGCCCCTGGGTTCAATCCCTAGTACCATACACACACACAAAAATACATTGTGATGAAGATTGTCCAACTGTGTGAATATGATAAAAATCACTGAATTACACACTTTAAAATGGTGAATTTTAGCCAGGTGTGGTGGCACATACTTATAATCCCAGTACTTGGGAGGCTGAGACAGGAGGATCACAGGTTTGTGGCCAGCCTCAGCTACTTAGTAAGACCCTCCACAACTTAGTGAGACCCTGTTTCAAAATAAAGAATAAAAAAATAGGGCTGGGGATGTAGCTCAGAGGTAGAATGCCCCTGGTTTTAAACCCCAGTACCATACACACACACACAAAATAAAACGGTGAATTGTAGCGGGGTGTGATAGTGCACACCTGTAATCCCAGTACTTGGGAGGCTGAGACAGGAGGATCGCAGGTTCACAGCCAGCCTCAGCAACTTAGTGAGGCTCTCAGCAACTTAGTGAGACCCTGTTTCCAAATAAAATTTAAAATAGGACTGGAGGTTTAGCTCAGAGATAGAAAGCCCCTGGGCTCAATTTCTAGCATGCACACACACAAACAAAAGTAAATTGTACATTGTAAAAAGTGAATTGTATATGTAAGATGGGGAAGGTTTTATAATAAACTTGAAAAGCTTCAGAAGCTACCATCCAGGAAGTCAGAGTTCCCATACTCAGACAGTAAAGACAAGGAAGGGAAAGTCCTAGTGTCTGAATATTCATCACCCAATCAACAGTTCTCACAGGAGCCAGGCGTAGAGGTGCATGCTTTTAATCCCAGTACTTGGGAGGCTGAGACAGGAGGATCGCAGGTTTGAGGACAGTCTCAGCAAATAGTGAGACTCTCATCAACCTACCAAGACTCTGTTTCCAAATAAAAATAAAATAGGGCTGGGGGTGTAGCTCAGAGGTAGAATGCCCCTGAGTTCAATTCCCAGTGCCACACACACA
>PVJS01048739.1:0-14935 GCA_004027185.1 Glis glis
AAAAAAAAAAAAAAAAAAAGAATAAAAAAAAATTGTGCTGGGGGTGTAGCTCAGAGGTAGAATACCTCTGGGTTCAATCCCCGGTACACACACACACAAAAAGAAAAAACAAAAACCAGAAAGAGGCAAGTCAAAGAGATGCGAAGCCCATGAAGGTGTTCCAATGACCAAAGCTGGAACAACGAAAGCAGCAAAACAGACAGCACAGCCTGAATCCCAACCAATGCCCAGCAGTGTCCACACTGCTATCAGAGAATAACTGGCCGGCAAATACGGGAGGAGAGAGAGGCTCCTCACAGAGAAATCACAGGCGATGCACATGGGCATCGCAACCCAGGGTGGGTCAGACACTCCACAGCAGGTCAGGGGAAAGGAGCACTTCACACTGGAGACACCTACAGACACCACCTCAGCCTGGGAGGCACCCAGTCAACATCCCCAGGGCTGTCCTGTGGATGTCAGGAATGCCTCGATGGGTGAAAAACCAAACCAAGGGACATTCTACAACACACCTGACCAGCCCTACTCAGAACAGGGAAGTTAGTGAAAAAGTAAGTCTGAGAAGCTACCACAGCCTGGAGGAGACATGGAGACTAAATGCACTGTGGGGTGCTGGGTGGGTCCGGGGCAGAAAGAAACACAAGGGATGAGCCCAGGTGTATCCAGTGTCTGCCACTGCAGCACCTCAGCTGAGGGGGCGCTGGGGTTAGGTGAGCCAGGCCAAGGGGATCTCTGCAACCTATAACTCCGAAGTTACTCCAAAATTTAAAAAATTAAATACAACATTAATAACACAAACAGGCAATTCAAAGAATGCGAGGTAACATTTGCAATACAAATATTACCTGACAAATGTCTTGCATATAAAATATATCAGGGACCTTCACAACTTAGTAATTTAAAAAAAAAATGGGCTGAAGACTTGATCAGCCACTTCAGAAGAGACATGTGAGCAGGTTAACACACAGAAGGAAAAGTGCCTATTATCAGCACCAGGCTTGTGAATGAAGCCACCAGGGACTCTGCTCTGCCGCTCAGCTGCAGGAGGCAGAGCAGCGCAACTACATGCCTGGCCTTGGGCCTTCAAATGTAAGCCCACAAAAAGCACATCCAAAAACGTACCTAACTTCCATACTAGGGAATGAACCCAGGGGTATCCTACCTCTGAGCTACACCCCCAGCCCTTTTTATTTTGAAACGGGGTCTCATTAAATTGCTGAGGCTGGCCTCAAACCTGCAATCCTCCTGTCAGCCTCCCAAGAACTGGGATTACAGGTATGTGCCACCACGCCCGGCTGTGTATAACGTCTTTAGTTGCAAACACTAGAACCGCATCCAAGGGTCAGTTCAGGCGGGGAAGCCCACCGTGGCTGAGCAGCGGAGGATGCAGACAAAGAAAGTGTGTTGTGGCATGACTCACACTATAGAATGGAGGTCAGGTCACCAGTGCGCGCTGGGGGAAGGGTTGGAAAGGCTTAGAGGGCAAAGTCGAGGAATGGCAGGAAGGCTCTACTTCTGACAGCTGGGTTACACAGGTGTATGTGCTCCTCAGAACTGATGGACCAGGACACTTAAGAGCTATGTATTTCACTGGACACATGTTATACCTCAACCACCACCTGAATAAATAGTTCATTTTCTATTTTGAAAATCCTACTGGAACCCAAAAGCTAAATAATGGGGTAACAAAGTTCTATAAGGCAATGAAAAACTTGATGAGAATTTAAATTGTACTATACATATTGTACTGTATTGTGCTTTCACAGTTCTTAAGAAGAACTGGTTCCAATGAAGAAATAAAGCCTTCAGGCCCCTGTAATTTTAAATAAGTAGCACATGAAGGTAATTTGTGGACCAAATTAGTTTGGGCCAGTCAATAAGGGGTTGGTTGGCAGGCAACCTGTAAACAATGAACACAGGCCAGGGCGGACCAAACACTGAAGGTAACTGCGGCCCCCAGGCAGCTGTCTCTGAAAAGGGAAAGGGAGAGTGGCCCTCAGCTTGCTCCTCAGTGCTGAAGTGTGGTGAACACAGCTGGAGCCTCGGTGGCACCCGCCTGGGCACTACTGTCATCTCTGCAGCAAAGGAACCAGCATGAAAGAACTGCCCAGGACCTGTGAACACATCTCTCAACCTAAAATTCCATCTTGTGCTTTGGTAGAAAACAAAAGCAGAAAACTATTTGACTGGATGTAAAGGAAATGTTTCAGTCCATTGAGGTGCCCAGCAGACCCCAAGATAAGTCTGTAGGCTCTCGCTGCCACAGGGCAGAGCTGGACTGCCTGGCGTACACCCAGCCCGAGCTCCACCCTGAGGATGTGGAAACCTCAGTGATATGGTGGTGAGAGGTTGTTCCTTTTTTGTGGGTGTGGTACTGGGGACTGAACCCAGGGCCCTTATACCTCTGAACTACAGCACCAGTCCTATTTATTTATTTATTTATTTATGGTACTGGGGATTGAACCCAGGCCATTCTACTTCCGAGCCACACTACCCGCCCTATTTTATTTTGAAACAGGGTCTCATTAAGTTGCTGAGGGCCTTGCTAAATTGCTGAGGCTGGCCTCGAATCTGAGATCCTCCTGTCTCAGCCTCCCAAGTACTGGGATTACAGGTGTGCACCATCATGCCCAGCTTATTCTGAAACAGGGTCTTACTAAATTACGGTGCTGGCCTCAAACCTGCGATCCTAGAGTTTCAGCAGCCTAAGTACTGGGATTACAGGTCTGCACCACTGCACCAGACTGAGTTGTTCTTTAAATGAGTTTCCTGAAAAAAATGCAAGTTAACATGGAGAACACCGTAATGCAAGGAGGGGTTGGGAAGTGTCTTTGGGTGCACAAGACACTGCCAGTGGACCAGATGACTGCCTGTCAAGACATCTGCTTCCTTGGTTTTTGGAAAAAATATTAGGAGCAGGATGTGTCAGGAAAAGAAACTGCATAATCCAGATTTCATTTCCTTCCAAAAGTTTCTATAAAGTATCCACTAATGATTCTGGATGAACACAAACTATTGTTCTGCGGCTCTTAACACTGCCTGGGAATCAGAAATCAGGTACATTGTTCAACTTCCCGGGCTTCCAGCACCCTGGGGGGCCTTCGAGACAGCAGTGTCTGCAAGGGTTTCTCCAGACCCATACCTTTGAGAAGGGGCTGAGTTTCAGTGGTAGAGCAAGTGCACCGCAGGCATGAGGCCCTGGGTTCCATTCCCAGCAACACACACACACACACACACAACCCTGAAACACAAACATAAAGAAAAGGCCTCCCTCTCTTCAGCCTTCTGTGGATACAGTATCTAATAGGAGGGGGGATAAAAGGCCAAGTGTGACACCTTCTAATTCTTATAGGGCGAGGCACGTAAGAATTCAGTCAGAAAAGAGCTTTTGGGGAGAAGTTGTATTTGCCTGAATGCGGTAAGAAATGTTCCCACCCCTCGGGCTCACATCACACACTAGAACGCACTCTAGAGCTCTGTGCAACAGCGCCGTCCCCGCGACCCACGTCGCACGGCTGGACCGGGACTACTTCGCGCTCCAACCGACCAAAGAAAGCCCTCCACCCCGCGCGTCCCGCCCTGCCCGGCTCCGGGGCCCCTCCGCGCCGCCCGCCACCCGTCCGCGCCGCCAACGCGTGCCCCTCCCGGGAGCCGCAGGCGAGGGAGGCCATCCCGCAGGACCTCGGACAGGTCTGCGAGTGGGGGCGACCCCCGCCCCGCGGCCTTTGTCCGGTCCGCCGCCCCCGCCCAGGCCGGCCCCTCACTCACCCCCGCACCCGGGGTTCCTCTTTCGTACCCCCCGCCCTATGGGCGGCCGCGCCTCGCCCCCTGGGACTTGTAGTCTCTCCTCCGCCCCCTCCCGGGCGCCAGCGGGCACGACCCCCAACTAAAAACTACAACTCCCGGCGGCACCTGCAAGAGCCCACTCGTCCGGTAAGTGTGGCTCGTGTTCTCGCGATGAGGAGGGTTGCTCGCGGAGCATCTTGGGAAGTGTAGTCTAGGCCACTGGGCCCCGGGATGGCTGGGGGGGGCTCTACATTTCCCAGGATCCTTCGCGAGGCGGCCGTCGTGGGTGTTGCTAGGAGGACGTCCCCTCGAAATCAAGATCCCTAGGCAGCACGACGTCCTTGGGACGTTTCCCCGGGTTCAGATGGAGAATGGAGCGCTCCGGGCGGGCCAGGGCGGGGGGTCGTGTGGCCACCAAGCAGAGCTCCCCGAGGTCCCTGTGGGGAGGTCCTGATTGCACCCTGCCTAGGTGTCTGCTCCTGGGCCACCTCGTCGCCCGACCCCTGTCACGGGGGAGACCTCGGGCGGCTTCACGGCGGTGCGGGGCAGGACCTCTGCAGTGGTTGGACGTGGGTCTAGGTCACTTCATGCGAATAAAGGGGACAGGTGCCTGGCTGAGTCTTCTGCCCAGGGCTTGGGAGTGGGGGCTGGTTTTCCACTTGGTGTAGGACTGCCTAGAGCCCAGTGTCAGGGCCCTGGAGAAGTTGGTGACCCTGGGCTGGACTAGAAAGGGCGCCTGGATAGGCCGTGTCAGCATCCTCCCCATCACTCTCCCGCACTTATGTCTTGTATGAATAGATAGGAGAGACAGCCATGCATGACCTCGGGTTTCTTTGAGCTAGTGGAGCCTGTCCAAAGGGTCAGGATTCTTACCCACCTTTGTTTACTTCCCTGGACTCTACCCTAGTTCCCAGTGGCTCTGGGGACTCAGGGAGAGAGAGGGGGCTGTGGGAGCTCCCCACTGCCAGCTCCATGACCGCGGGAGGTCTAGGATGGCAGGATTGTCTGGCATCCTGGGGTGGCTTCCTCCCAATAGGGTAGAATTTCTTTCTTTCTTTCTTTCTTTTTTTTTTTTTTGCGTACTGGGGATTGAACCCATGGGCATTCTACCTCCGAGCTACACCCCCAGCCCTATTTTTTATTCTTTATTTTGAAACAGGATCTCACTAAGTTGCAGAGGGCCTCACTAAGTAGCTGAGGCTGGCTGCAAACCCTGATCCTCTGGTCTCAGCCTCCCTGCCCGGCTAATAGGGTGGAATTTCTGCCGGTGTGGTCTCAGGCTCTGCCTCTGAGCTGCTCCAGAGAAAAGGAACAGCTGTATACAGTCCCCAGTATTTTTGACAAATACTTGTAAAGGCCATCCCTGGAACGGTTGAGTGTGTGCATATGCTAATCAAAGGCTTGGATCCTGGCATTGTCCCTGGGGCCGTGAGAAGAGAGCTGGTCTGCCCACCAGGCCCTCTTTTCTGGCCAATCAGATGGGTGTGGGGGTGAGTGTTGCAGGGGACTGGGCCCAGGGTCTCACAGGACACTGGTGCTCATCCCTCTCAGCTCCCTGCCCCTCAGTCTGGGACAAAGCTCCTTGCTCATCATTGGGATCACCCTGTCCAAGGTGTTTAAGCTGGAGGTGCAGAGCGACCCTGGCCAATGGCTGGCGCAGGCTATGCCACCTGGCTGCCAGGCGCTAGGCTGCCGCTGGGGGCTGTGAGAGCTCTCCAGATGCACAGGGCGTGCCTGGTGTTTCTCTGGCTGGGCTCCCGTGGGAGGGGAGGCTGGCTAGGACACTCCCTCCCTCCACCCCAGGTATAGGGAGCTGGGCCAATGTTTCCAGCCACCAGAGTCTCAGTAGCCAGGACATGGACTGGGTCAGGCCCCACAGAACCCTCAAGGGGAGAGGCGGGTGGCATTGTGGTCTCAGTGGCCTGCAGCTGAGAGCAGGGCCCACCCCTCTTCAGGCTCCTGCCCGAAGTCCCAGGCTGACCTTCAGGGGGCAGGGCTCTGCTGGCCATGCACACTGGCCCAGAGTCTGAGCACCCCCTCTTCTGTGAGGCTGGCAGGGGGCAAGGAGGCCAGAGGTAACCTGGGAAGCTGCTGTCAGAGTGAGGGGCACAGTGAATGTGGGCAGAAGTCCGTGTTGGGTGAGTGTCTGATGCACTGTGGCTCCAGAGTCCCAGACAAGGCTGAGTGAGAGGCCCCAGGAATATTCTAAGGACGTTATGGTCCCAATAATAGGAAAGATGGCTAGACTCCACTGGGTTAGGTACAAAACAAGGACATTTCAGGGTCCTATCAAGTTGGAGAAAAATCTCTAGAGTAAGACAGAAAACATGTTTACCATCTTAGGCCACAGAAATGCTAAGCCCAGGTGTAGGATGAGGCCTGGGGTCACAGGAAGAATGTGGGTGGCCAGGGATCCCACAGGAATCCCCCAGTCAGGGCTGTTAGTGACCCTGAGACACCCAGGGAGATTTCAAGTTTAGTATGGAGGGCTGGGGGTGTAGGTCAGTCATACAGTGCTTACCTAGCATGTCCTGAGTTCAATCCCCAGTACCACAAAAATCCTGTGTTAGATTCAGTATGGGAGGGCTGGAGGAATTAGAAAACACACAAGTAGATTTTTGGGTTAAAATGGAATCAGTATACTTTTTCTGTTTGTAACATTTAAGAGAACTTGTCCTGTGAGAGGGCTGGCTTGCTGCTGGATCATTTGAATGAGGACATTGCTTAGATGTGGTGTGTTAAGGTGAAATCTTTTTCTTTCTTTCTTTTTTTTTTTTTTTTTTGCAGTACTGGAGATTGAACCAGGGGCATTCTACCTCCGAGCTACATCTCCAGCCCTATTTTTTTTTTTTTTTTTTTTGGTACTGGGGATTGAACCCAGAGGCATTCTACCTCTGAGCTACACCCCCAGCCCTATTTTTTATTCTTTATTTTGAAACAGGGTCTCACTAAGTTGCAGAGGGCCTCACTAAGTAGCTGAGGCTGGCCGAAAACCTGTGATCCTCCTGTCTCAGCCTCCCAAGTACTGGGATTACAAGCATGTGCCACCACGCCTGACTAAAGTGAAATCTTACTAAACCTGTGTATAGTATTGGAAAACTTAAGGGAATTTTAGGACTAAGCTGTAATATGCCTAACTAGTTGAGGTATATATCAGCCATTTAGTTGGGAAGAGTTTGTTAATTCCAAGTGTTTAAAAAGAGAATAGGACATAGTACATTTGTAAATACAGCTTAAAGTATTTGGAGGTGGGCAGATGACATAGGACATTTCACTGAGGAAGGTACACAGATGGCGAATGAGCAGACGAGGAATGTAAACATCTGACAGAGCCTGACAGCATCCCACAGCACACCTGTAGCACAGGCTACACTAACAGTGACACCCATGCTGGTGAGCACACTGCTCCACGTTGCTGTGGCGTGAAGGGGCGTGGCCACTCTGGAAGTCCTTGCCCCCTTACCTAGACAGGAACTTACCACCTGACCCACAGCCATTCCTGGGCACTTACCCCCCAGGAACAAAAACCAACCTCACAGGAAACCCTGCTCAGATAACTCACAGCGGCCTCATTTGCAACAGCCCCAAATTGGAAATGATCACACTGTCCCTCAGCAGATGCAGCCACCCTAGAGGACAGTACAAAGTCATGACAGGGAACCAGTGGTGGCACACACCTGTCATCCCAGTACTTGGGAGACTGAGACAGGAGAATCACAGGTTCAAGGCCAGCCTCAGCAACTCAGAAAGACCTTGTTTCAAAATTTAAAAAAAAGGGCTGGGGGTGTAGCTCAAAGGTAGAATACCCCAGGTTCAACCCACAGGAAAGAAAGAAAAAGACAGAGAGAGAGAAGGAAGGAAGGAAGGAAGGAAGGAAGGAAGGAAGGAAGGAAACCAGCCATCATTAGACACACCTGGGTGACTCCACACATCTATCCCTTGAAATGATGGAGGATGGAGAAGACACGGTGTATGGGGGGGGTGGAGGCAGAGGAGGGAGACCTCCTAAGGATGGAAGAGTTGGGGGTGGTGACACACTCACTGTGCCCTGTCAGTGTCCTGGTGGTGACTGTGCTCTGATGCAAGATGCCACTACGGGCACATGGACCCAGGGGCTCACTGCGAGGTCCCTGAGGCTGTTCACTGGACTGGCTCTGACCTGCCAGGGTCTTTGACTTCTATCCATTTTCCTACAGTGAGGTTGTTTGAACAAAGAGTGTATGGCCCCTAGAAAATCCACCCCATCAGAAAGAGGGGAAACCGAGGCAGACCTCCCGACGCTTCGGGGTCTCTCCCGAGAGCCCCAGAGCCATCCACCACCAGGTTGCCACCGCTGTGGTGTCTCAGAGCGCTCCTTGGAGACTGAGATGCCGCCGAGCTCGGTTCCATTGCGTCACCTCATGAAGGCGGGCCCTGGGGAAGGCGGGCCCAGGCTCGCCGGCTTCTGAGCCCCACAGGGAGCAATTATCTGCCTTTGTTCCCAGAGGGCTTGTTCTTCCCGGTAGCTGGGCTCCTCCCCTCTCCAGAACCTCCTCTCCCCTCCTGCTTTTCCTGAGAAGCCACCTCTGGACCAACCCTGCTGGGATGGGAGCTCAGTGGTACCGGTACCGGTGGGCACAGGAGCCGTCACCCCCTCCCCACCTGCATCTGGGCACCTTGTCCACCCCGCCCGCAGGGTCAGCGCCTCCCCTCCCACCCAGGAGGAGCAGGTGAAAGTCAACTCCTCCCAAGCAGGCCGGGGCCTCTGGGAGGCTCCATTACCAGGCACAATTAACCACTGTAATTAGGAGAGGCCTTAATTGCTGTGTTTACCTCCCTTCTCCCAAGCAGGCCACTTCCCTGGGCTGCAGGCTGCAGGTCTCAGCATCCTGTGTGAGCCGCTGGCCCTATGTCCTCTCGAGGAGGACAAAAGGAAGCCGTGGGGCTGTGACTACCCCAGTCCCCCTTATGGTCCCCAGACTGTACCCTGCAGGGACTCTGCTGCCCTGAAGGCAGCTGCCAGCAGGCCCAGGTGGAATGAGGCCATCCCTGGTGGACCTTAGTGGTGGGGCCCTGGAACCATAGGAGCAGGGGCTATGAGGACAGCTGGTAAAGGGTGACCTGCCATGCCTCCTTTGGAGAGGAGGAGCAGGCTGGTGAGCTGGCACAGGGTTGGGAGGGAAGGGTGTTCAGGAGCTCTGGCAGAAGGGGCCAGCCTCCTGGCCACTGTGCCGCTGGGCCCTGTGCAGCCTGCTTACCCCAGAAAGCCCACTAGTGTGGTCAGCCTGGCTGGAGCCTCCCAGAGCCTCAGGAGTCAGCCATGTGGCAGCACGGAGGCTTGGGTCTTCTTCAAATGTCCCTTGAGGCATTAGCAAACCTCCGGAGGCTGCAGGCTCATGGTGGGCTGGGGACAACCTGGCAGCTGCCTTCGGGGCTCAGCCACCGCTGGCTTGGGGCAGGGCACTGTCCTGTTGCCTCAGTCCTCACCCAGCAGCTACTGTGGGGCCTCGAAGGGGTCCTGCCCTCCTTTTTGGCCTCAGTGAACTTCACACCCAAGCTGGAGACTCTCTGGACCTTGGCCATGTGGGCGGAATTTGGGGTGCCATGGCCGCTGGTCTCCAAAGCGACTGATCCCTGAGCTGGCCTGAAGGTGGCGCCGCTCTCCCACAGGCGGTCAGCAGGACCAGGCCCAGGGAGAAAGATTGGCCTGGGCCCTTTCTAGGGGGTTCTCTGGATCTGAGTATCATCCCCTCCACACTGAAGAGCGTGGGGTACTGTGGGGTGCCCTGGGGTCGAGGCCAAGGCAGTCTCTTCCCCATGCCAAGCTGGGCTCGGGTGGGGGAAATGAGGGAGCCCCACCTTGACCTGTCACCAGCATCCGCTCCTAAAAGCCCCACCCACAGTGGACCAAAACCAGCCTCTCCAGCCCCAAACCACGGTTTTCTGGGTCCCCCAAACCTCACTAGCACCCCAAGTGCTGGGCCCCTTGTGCCCTCCTGACACTGAGTCCTCTGCTCAACTCCTGCTGACACCTGAGGGCTCTTTCTAGAGTGGGCTGCCCCTCCTTGCTCCATCAGCCCTCCCTCTTCCCTGAGTCACAGGACATCCCAGCCCTGACCCCCTCGCAGGGGATTCCCTCACCCCCTGCCCCACTGCCAGCTGTGTGTACCCATTTTTTCACTCTGCAACACGTGGAGTGGGTGTGTGCACAGTCTGACCCCGGCTTGCTGTGGGGACTCCAAGAAGTCAGGAGTGTCCAAGCTTTGGTGCTATGAGAATATAAATAATTAAATAAGCCTTGAACAGACAGAGTGCAAAACTGGAGCTATTTTATGGAAATTAAGTGGAACACTGAAAAAGCCAGACGAGGTGTCATGGTTCTGTGCAGTGAGGTGCGGGTGAGTCTGTGAGGCTCTGGGCTGTAGGCGACCCGCCTGCACCTTCCCTGGAGACTTGTTCTCCTTTCCAGGCCCCATAGCAGGTGGCACAGCCACATTTGTGTGCATTAAGTTAAAACAAAACGTTTATTTTTGGAAATCCTCTGACTTTATGCTATTACCCAACAAATCACCAGTGCAGCCAAATGTGGTGGATCATGCCTGTAATCCCAGTACTTGGGAGACTGAAACAGGAGGATTGCAGGATTGAGTCTAGCCTCAGCAACTTAGTGAGACCCTGTTTCAAAATAAAAAAGGGCCGGGGTGTAGCTCAGAGGTAGAATGCCCCTGGGTTCAATTCCCAGTACAAAAAAAAAAAAAAAAACCCAAAACAAAAACCCCAACAGTCTATTAGTAAAACCAACAAATCCATAGTTGGGATGAATGACTTCCAGGAGAAGTCACAGCAAACAAAATAAGGGGCCAGGACCCTGACCCGCTCTGTCCTACATCCATGGGCCTATGGCACGCCCCTCCCCCCAGCCACTGGACAGCCTGCTCTGGACAAGAACCAAAGTGGCAGGGACATGTTCAAGACTAGATGGTGGAAAGCCTGGGGCTTTGTCTCAAGTGCTCTCTCTAGATGGCTTGCCTTGAAGCCAGCCCCTAAGGGCTGCCCAACAAAGAGGCCTGTGGGCCCTCCCGCCATGGAGCACTGGGGTCACGGCAGCCATATCCACACACGACTGCTGCCTCCCGCTACACTAGCTATTCGGAGTTCCTGAATCACAGAACCAAAGATGATGGGAGCCGGGCGTGGTGGCGCACGCTTGTAATCCCAGTACTTGGGAGGCTGAGACCTGAGGATCCGGGTTCACGGCCAGCCTTAGCTACTTAGTGAGGCCTCTGCAACTTAGTGAGACCCTGTTTCAAAATAAAGAATAAAAAATAGGGCTGGGGGTGTAGCTCAGAGGTAGAATGCCCCTGGGTTCAATCCCCAGTACTGCCAAAAAAAAAAAAAAAAGATGATAGACATTGTTTTCAGCCTTTCAGCCACCTTTGGGGTCACTTGTTACACAGCAGCCAGCAGTTCATATAGGCTACCATTCCAGTAACCCTTTTCCCTCATTCTGTTCACGTGCTGCTCGCCGCCTGGCCACACCTGCTGGCCTCTGGTGCAGCTCACACACCCTGGGCTTGCTTCGGCCTCAGTCCTCCCGGGTCTCGTAGTTCTGCCTGTGCTGTCCAATGCTCCTGGGCTGGCTCTGCCTCCGGAGTGTTGGGGGCACAAGCCCCTGTGTAGGTCAGAGAAGCACTGCTCAGGGGCGCCCAGAGGCTGGGCTTCCTTGTGTCACTCAGCCACCCAGGCCTCTGTGGCGCTGCCACAGGATCCTCTGACTTCAGGCCCATTTAATACTTAATCCTGAGCACCCAGCCCCACCCTGGGCAAATATTTATTTGGCAAATAAGGACTCACCAGGAGGAAGGCCACGGAAGGCTTCTCACTGCTGTGATAGCACAGGAGAGAACTGAAGCTGTTGCCTGCCCAAGGAAGGGCTTGTGCGGGAGGAGGGAGAAGGAAGTCAGGGGCCAGCATGAATGCAGAGGCCCCTGGGCACTGGGATGTGGAGGGCTTCCTGGAGATGCAAAACCGCACAGGTCATCCCACCTGCCAGGAGGCTGTGGGGGCTGGACCCCAGGCAGAGGGTGTGGGGGACCCTGGCTGCTGGGAGCCACACTGATGGCCCGTGTCAATGCAGGACAGATCCTGATGTCCTCGCCGCCTGCCAGCCTGCTCTCTGTGTTCTGATGAAGAGATATCAGAGGCGCAGCTGCTAAAGGTGCCAGGAGCGCAGGGCACCTCCAAGTTCCAGGGCTGCAGGCTGGAAAGACGCCCGAGGGTGGCACTCAATGAGGCTGAGACAGTGGGGTGGCCTCGGGGCCAGCTGAACACAAGTCCTGGCCGCCAAGTCTTCCTGTCCCTGGGGCGCAGCATGGCCACTCCACCCCAGAGGTGGGCTCAGCACCCTGGGCACCATGGGCCCAGGGATGGGGGTGGGGGTGGTAGTCTGTCCCTCAGGCTCTGCTGGCGGCCCCGCTCCCAGGCCTTGCTCTACACAGAAAGTTCTGCTGTGGTCAAGGTGGGTCCTACCCACTTGGGCTCTGATGCTGGAAGGGGCCTGCTCCTGGGTCCAGTCCCTGCTCTGTCCCTCCCTGAGCCTCACTGTACAGGGATGGAGACCTGGGGCTGGAGGATGCTCAGCATGCACCTAAACCTGCATTGAGCAAAGCAGCTGTTCCCCAGGAGGGTGCTGCTCTGCAGCTGGTTCAGCCCTCAGTGCCCGCTACTGACCCACGTAGAACAAGCACTGCTGCCTGCCCAGATAAACTGAGTCTGAGCAGCACCAGTGTGTAGGGGCTGTCACCTGCCCTGAGCACCCCAGCCTGTGACCAAGTCCTGGGATTTCTAAACCATAAACAGGATGAGGTGCTCGGCCTGCTCCCCACAGAAGCCAGTGTTAAGTGAACCCTGTGATGGCCACATAACACCAGGCTGCCCACCGGCTGAACCTCCAGTAAATATGAGGCCCCAGGCGGCCTGGAGCACAGAGCGCCCTTTACTCCTTCAATCCACACAGAGGAGTCTGCAAGGAAATGCAGCGGGGAGAACAGGCCTCTGCAGCCTAAGGAGGGAGCGGACCTGGTTGTCTGTCACAGGGCGGGCTGGCCACCCATCCTCAGAGCTGCCCTGGGCAGCATAGCTCCTCCTGAGCCTATCACTGGCCCACTCTCTTCTTCCAGAGCTGGGTCTCATCCTGTCCCAGCTCTTTTATTGGGGAGGGGTGATTCTGGGGATTGAACCCAGGGGCATTCTACCTCGGAGCTACACCCCCAGCCCCATTTTATTTTATTTTTATTTTGAAACAGGGTCTAGCTAAGTTGCTGAGAGCTTTGCTAACTTGCTGAGGCTGGTTTCAAACCTGTGCTCCTCCTGTCTCAGCCTCCCACTTGCAGTGCCCCCACCTGCCGTGCCTACCCCTGCCCTTCAGTCACTGGGCCCCCTTCCTGGGGCAGTCATTCTTGCTCCTGCCCTAGTTGGGACCATTGTCCTTTCCTTGTTCAGTGCGTAGGTCACCCCCACTGACACCTTCTCCCCAGGCCTGGGCTGTGACAGCTGTGGTGGTTGGTACCGACCCACTTGGCCAGAGCTCCTGATCCCTCTGGACTGGGTTCATGCTCTTCCTCTGCCTTTCTGTCCCCCAAGGGCAAGGCTGTAGCTTCAACACCCCCCAAGAAGGTGCCTGAGGCTTGCTGGTTCTGGTGACTGATGGCAGCGCTGTGCACCAGAGAGCAGCAGGTGCACCTTTTTTGGGTTATAGATATATTTGGGGGGTACTGGGAATTGAACCCAGGGGCATTCTACCTCCAAGATATACCCCCAGACATTTTTTTCAAATTTTTTATTTTGAAGCAGGGTTCCACTAAGTTGCTGAGGGACCTAATTAAGTTGCTGAGACTGGCCTCGAACCTGCAATCCTCCTGTCTCACCCTCCCAAATTCTGGAATTATAGGCGTGAATACCTGAGTGGTTTATACTTTTTTTGTGTATGTGTACGGTACTGGGGATTGAGCCCAGGAACATTCTACCTCTGAGCTACACCCCCAGCCCTATTTTTTTATACTTTATTTTGAAACCAAGTCTCATGAAGTTGCGGAGGGCCTCACTAGGTAGAGAGAGAGAGAGAGAGAGAGAGCTGAGGCTGGCCGCGAACCCAGATCCTCCGGTCTCTGCCTCCCAAAGTACTGGGATTACAAGCATGCGCCACCACGCCTGGCTTTTATTTTGTTTTGAAACAAGGTCTCACTAGGTTGATGAAAGTCTCACTACTTGCTGAGGCTATCCTCGAACCTGCAATCCTCCTGTCTCAGCCTCCCAAGTACTGGGATTACATGGTTTATACTTTTTACATGTCTATAACATTAGCACACTGGCACCTTGAAGCAATTTTATTATTTGAATAAAGTTTACTTTGTAGCTCTGACTCTTGGTGTTGGATGTTTCCAAGGGCAGCTCCCTGGAGATGCTTCCTGGTGGGAATGATTGGTGAGTGCCTGGGGCTCTAATGCTTTGGGTCTGTCTTTATTTATTTATTTTGGTACTGGGGAATGAACCCAGGAGCTTTCTACCACTAAGCTGCATCCCCATCCCTTTTTATTTTTTATTTTGAGATAGGGTCTCCCTAAGTTACCCAGGCTGGCCTTGAACTTGCAATCCTCCTGCCTCAGTCTCCCCAGTCTCTGAGATTACAGGTGTGCACTACTGCACCTGGCTTGATTTGGGTCTTTAAATATCTTATGGGTCAATTTGTCAGTGTTTTACTCTTGTGTTTCCAACTGGAAAAGATAAGTTCCCCTTCTCCCCGTGTGGGATGGCTCTCTTATCTGTGCCTGATTCTCCTTCCTTAGAATGATGTAAACATTTTTAAGTGCCATTAGAATTCACATGTCACAAAACGGCCACTCCTACAGTTGCTACAAGGACCACACCCCAGGAGTCCCTCAAGTTCCCAAGTTTCACAATGGCCCTGGATGTCAGAGAAGGACCCTGGCCTGCCACACCGACCTGCATGAAGGGGCCACAAGGATTTGACTCCAGATCCTTTCTGCAACCAGCCAAATGCAGCCAGCAGTGTATTAAAAACAAGTCATTGGAGCTGGGCGTGGTGGCCCACGCTTGTAACCCCAGTACTTGTAATCCCAGTACTGCAAAAAAAAAAAAAAAAAAAAAAAAA
>PVJS01048740.1:0-14936 GCA_004027185.1 Glis glis
TTTTAACTTTTTATGTTCATTTATTGGTGCATTGTAAATTATAATTATACATTTTGATATATGTCAGGGTATGAACATCATACATGCACACTTTGCACATTTAGCCCTCCCTCCAATCCCACCCTATTCCCTCCCCCTTCCCTCCCTTTCATGCTCCAGATAGTGATTGAGTCTTATAGGTTTGTGTATGTACATCATGACTGTACTTTTATAAGGCAAAGTATAAGACTTGCGGAGACTCCGTATGACTTTTTCAAGTCATTGAAAAATGACTTAATTTCCAATTTAACACTGATGGTGACCGTCCTTTCTTTTATTCAGAGGTTTTCCTGAGATTCTAACAAATATTTCCCAATCGGGATTTTGTTTAAATTTCAAACAAACAAATGAATTGAAAAGCACTCATGCCAGTTGCCACGTTGTTGAGCATCTGGAGAGAGCAGTGTTATCCCCTTGGTTACCTAACCTTCCTCCTAAACTGAGCCGCCAGCATTGAGTGTAAAACATGGGCAGGAAGTTTAAGTGATTATATTCCAATAGTAGAATATTAATAGAATTTACTCAAAAATATGCAAATAAATTACATATAAATCGAGAGGTGGTATACTGCTTGTTCCTAAATTATGTTGCAGGTTCCACTGCTGAATCCCTGGAGAACATGAGGCAACACCTTGGGCTGGAGCAGGGAAAGATTCTGGAATTCCTTACCTGTATTTCCCTGGCTGACCCTGGCTTACAGATCTTTTCCTTGTTTCAACCTGGACTTTTCCACGGCATGGCAATCAGGAGAGCTATTTTGCAGTATCCTTTATGCTGTACTCCTGAGTGTGATGCTTACTTTCATGTTTGCATTGGGCTTTAACTGTCCTTCCTCCTTGAGGTATTCATACACAGGGTGGGGGCTGGCTCATTCCCTGTGTGGTCAATGTGTCTTGAATAAATGAATCAATGAAGGTCTTTATTTATCCATCCATTCCATGAAGATTTATTGAGTGCTGACTATGTAAACAAAACAGGCAAAAGTCCTGTCCTAGTGGAGCATACATTCTAGTGGAGGGAGTCCCCAAAATAAACAGAATGGTATTAACAAGCAGCAAGTTCTTTGGAGAAAACTAAAATAGGCAAGGGGAATGGGGAATCCTGGAGGAGGTGGGGGTTGAGTTTCTATATGGTAGCCAAGGAAGGCCTACGAAGGGGACATTTGAGCAAAGACCTGAATGCAGTGGGGAGAGGACCTATGGGACTCCTGGAGGAAGAGAGTTCTAGGCAGAGACAGCAGCAAGAGAGAGGGCCCTGAGGTGAAAGTCTACCTGTCCCTGTTGGAGGAGCAGCCTGGAGCACTGAGGAGCCAGAGAGTGAAGGGGACAAGATGGAAAGGGAGAGACAACCAGCTGGGATGACTCGGGCACTTACTCTCAGTGAGACACACCAGTAACTTTTCTGGGGTTTTAAGTCTATTTGGGCATGACCTGTTCAATGCTTTGAAAACCTCATTCCCCAAAAGGGAGTTTACCCCAGATGTCTGCTTATTCATTCATTCATTTTCGATGTCTAATTTTCTTATGTGCAAAATGGAACAGTGCCTGCCTTTCCTTACAAAGGTTTTTGAAGGGCTCAAATGACCATCACTATGGGAGCATGCGTTTTGACTGTTCAAAAAGCTGGTAACACACTATGTCACCAATAACCATTTCCTGAGGGCCTACTATGGGGAAAGCAAATAGAATCTGTGTAACAGATGAGAGGAAAAGATTGGAGGATTGGAGCAGGCTGGAAAGGAAAGCAAAATCAATAAGATGAGGGAGGAGGGATAAGAAGAGGGAAATGAAGGTGACAGTTCTAAGTTTCTAATCATGCTGATAAAGAGTAGGGCATTTGAGGTTGGGCTGACTTGGTTTCAAATCTTAGATATTTCATTTGCTGGATGTGTGACCTTGGGTAAGTCATCACTTGAACCTATTTCAACCTCTTCAAAAATGGGATTTGACATGTGTTCTCAGCACATTGCCAAGATTAAAAGAGATACTGCACCTAAATATCTAGCATAATACCAGCACCAACTTACTCAATAAATATTAGGCAACCTGCTTATTATAATTATCATCATCATCCTCATCTTAGATTAGGAAACAAAAGGCCAGTTCAGCATCTTCTGACAATATATACAGGAAAGACCTCTTGAATGGAAACCTGATAAAGATTCATTTTTTAAAAGCAACTGACTGTAAATTAGGCACTGGGAGTCAATTTATTGCTTGAATCAGGATGAGCCTAAAGGAACATCTTTTCAGTAATTCAAATCCCTAGGAATTTGGCTCAGCTGGGAAACAGGAGTTATCCTGGTGAACATATATCTATAGGAAAGAAGATTAATTCTGGGAAAACTTGGTGCTGATTTTACATTAAAAACAAATATAGGAGACCTTGTGTGCCTGGGATAAAGACCATAATGTATTAGCAGTTCCAGGAAAAGTAGAAGGCAGATTTGGAACTGAGCAATACAAAAGTGATATAGTGCTGTGCCAAGGAAGGAAGGATTGAGTTAATCAGCTGCCAAGGGCTTTTCCATTTGGGACAGACAAGGTTTATTGCTGGCAGCAGGAGCAGAGAAAGCCTTGGTATACATGAATCTCATAAAATCATCTGAATGTATTCTGCACACTGTAGAGGGCATCTGCCACTTTTCTTTTGGTCTGGCATCCCTTACTGCAGACAATTTCCCCTCCCCAACTCTGTATGATTCACTTGAGTTTATCAATCTAGGAGTCCTCCCTCCCCCACTCCATGGGGAAATTTATAACCCAGAGTGTTCAGTCAGAAAACTTCACTTGGGCCACCAGCATTGGTCCAGAGGAAGACACCTAAGCCAAGCATGCCGGCTGTCAGAACCATATGAACCTGCAGCTGCCTGGAACTTGGTTGCTACCCTGTGGAACTAAACCAACAATGAAATGAAAACCTAGGTAAAAAGAATCAAAAAGAGCTAGTGATAGAAGGGGAGATAAGAAAGAGAAAGAGAGGGAGAGACTCCTGTTGATTTTATTTGACTGTTTTAATTTCTTGATTCAGCCATCCCTGAACCTGCCATTCCTTAGGCCTTTTCAATAATTTGAGCAGATAAGTTACTCTTTTTTTTTTTACTTTTGCTACTTTTAGTTTGATTTTTTCATTTATAATCAAAAGCATCAATTAAGAAAAAATGTGAAAAATGAAGAATGTAAAGCAATAAGGGCAATTTGTGGCAACCTACATGGGCTCTATAATTCAGTCTACCCACAAGTAAATAAATATATGTTTTAAGATGTTACAAGAGATTTGGGTAAAGGTGTAATGGGGGTTCATAGCCAGGGGACACAATTTGTCAAATCAATCCTAACAAAAGGGCAGGGGCTTAGCTCCCCTGAATAGAATAATAGAACAATACTCAGTGTTCTAGTCTAGTCTGTGGCCTGGCTAGAATCGTCTTAGAATTTCATAGCCCCACGTCCTGGTCTTGAACATCTGATAAATAAGTCACTCTATCAAAGTCAGCACAGTAATCTCAGCCCACCTAAGATAGTAAAACTGCTTTCCTCCATTGGGAAATGATTTTACAAGAACAGGAAGGCTTCACATTTGACTTAAAGATCATGAAGTAAATTGGACCTGTAGCTTTAGTAGTAGATTTAGAAACAGAAGTAGATGTCTAGTAGATTTAGAAACAGAAGTTAAAACTTGTATGTTTAAAGTGTTGGCAATGTTTAAGAAAAACTACCATTAGAGAATCTGACAAGTTTAACCTCATGATTTCAATTTCATAATTAATTTTATTCTTTTTAAGTTGCAAAATTTTGATAATTTAATAATGTTTATAAAAAGTATTTGAGTGTTTTGATTCATTATAGTTTTAAAGATGAATTTTAGGTTTATAAGCTCTTCAATTTCGCTTGCTGAAGTTTAAGTCAGGTTTGTCAGGCACGAGTTGCTTGATAAATTATAACTTTTTAAAATGTAGAGGAATTTAACTGATGGCTCATTCCCATAACTAGAAAATTTTAATCTGCCAAAATTGAACTAATCAAATAAGTGGTAGGGTGATTTTTTAATTGCATAAAAATTACTTGTTTTATAAGTAAAATCAGAATTACAAGGTGAACTTAAAGTCCCACAAAAATTATACTTTCAAATTTGCAACTTAAGTTAATTGAATATCATTTTAATACTCAAATATCTATAAATAGCTTATTTCTAGCACAAAATCCCCCACTTCCAAAATATTGAAAAAATAAATCATCATCGTACATGGTAAGAAGAATCATTATAGCTATAGAAGTCCCAGATGCAACAACACTTCCTGTAGAGTGAGAAGTGTGCGGTCTCTATGGGGCATAAAGTACCGCAAACTGCATAAAAATATTCATAGCAAACAATGATGAACCAGCTGGATCAGCTGTGGGGAGCTAAAATAAAAGTGAAGAATCAGCAACTGAAATGGTCATAACCAATTCCTTCCTTCCTTCCTTCCTTCCTTCCTTCCTTCCTTCCTTCCTTCTTCTTCCAACAGATATTTATTGAATATGCACATGTCAAGCTCTATTCTAGCAGTTCTAAGGCACAGGTGAAGAAAGACAGATTAGAGGTTGGATGTGAGCAAGGCCAAAGGAGAGTGAATAACTCAGCTGGGGATGAAGGGGAGATGCCAGTGGAAGGTTGCTTTGACAGAGAAAGTATCAGGCTGTATGTCTCAGATTTCTTATCTTTGCCCAATGTCAGCTAGCATGGAGAATCAGGAGCAGGAACATCCCAAGACATCCATTGAAGGAAAAGAGGAAATAAAATGAAACGAGAATGAGGAAAATACTTTTGGTAATAATAAACTCCAGTCACAAAAGAAGGAAGGGGTAATAGAGCCCCAGATGGGTGGAAGAAGAGCATGGCACAGTCATCACCAAGAAGAAAAGGAAGTGTGTGTGTGTTGGGGGGAAGGGCTGTCAAGCGAAGTCTTAAATGACTAATTTAAATGGCACTAAGATGGGTAAAACAGCATAAAGTAGGAACAGGCAGTACAAATAGCTAGGAGAAAAAAAAATTAAAATCCTGAAGGCTCAGTCTGTGGGATTCTGAGAAAAAATCTGGATATGAATTAAAGCACAAGAAATAAGATTGAACACCAGAATGTCTTGTTCCAAAAGACTGGGGCCAGGCTCCTCATGCTGATCTGCAGAGGAAGGAAGACATGTGGCGCAGTCACAGCTCAAGAGGAGAGGCACAGGCCATGCTGCAGAGAAAGGGGCAGGCTTGGTCCTGGGGCCTTACTGCCCACTGAAGTACAAGTGTTTGGGAATTCTGCCGCCCACACCCATGTCCCCTCCAGGGACATGCCTCCGGAATGCACACAGGCAGCCAGAAAATGGAATGAGTGACGCAAATGTTAATGTTTGGTGGGTGTCATTTTTTTGTGCTCATTTTTTAAATATTCCTAAGCCGGGCGTGGTGGTGCATGCTTGTAATCCCAGTACTTGGGAGGCTGAGACAGGAGGATCGCAGGTTCACAGCTAGCCTCAGCTACTTAGTGAGGCCCTCCGCAACTTAGTGAGACCCTGTTTCAAAATAAAGAATAAAAAATAGGGCTGGGGATGTCGCTTGGAGGTAGAATGCCCCTGTGTTCAATCCCCAGTACTGCCAAAAAAAAAAAATGTATATATATATGTGTATATATATATATGTATATATATATGTATATATATATGTATATATATATGTATATATATGTATATATGTATATTCCTAATACATAAGTAAATACATTCATTCTAGAAAAATTACTTGAAAGAGAGATGATCAAATCAAATAAGAGAAAAGAAAAATTGCCACCCTAAACCATGGATTCCTGAGGGAGAGAAGGCCAACTGGCATTTCTAATTAGTCATTCCAGGTGATTTGCAGGAACTGCCAACCCACCCTCACCTCACCTACTTTCAAAGTTGACTGTGATGGTCCATATACAGGTAAACAGGACTGCCAAGTTCCAGTTAGGAATAAAGCTTTTCATCAGCAAATGAGAGTACAAAGATATGGAGGCATAACTGGTAAAAGGTCTCTCAAGTTTTTAACTGACTACTGATTAGCACATGCATATGAGGAAACAATATATGGAAGACCAGGGAAAGAATTGTCCTAAAGGATTAGGGGGAAGGGTAAGAAGTCCTCTCATATGGCTGGGACTAGTGCCCATTCCCACCAGCCAAACTAGAAAATCTCATAATCCATTGGTTATCGGTCTTGCTTCAGTAGTGGAACAAAACTAATCCTAGACTAACACTGCTCTGTCCTGCCTCAAAAATCTCAAAAGTATGACCTGAAAGACTCAAACTGTTTCCATGTAACTTAACTGCAACCCAAAACAAAGCTCAAAATATTTAAGAGAATAAAAAATATCTTTCAGGTGTAGTAGTACACACCTATAATCCCAATACTTGGGAGGGTGAGACAAGAGGAGGCCAGCCTCAGCAACTTAGTGAGGCCCTCAGCAATTTAGCAAAACCCTGTTTCCAAATAAAAACTAAAAAAGGCTGGGGTATAGCTCAGAGGTACAATGCCCCAGAGTTTAATCCCTAGCTCAAAAATAAATAAATAAACAAATAAATTTTAAAAAACCAGCACCCCAAAAGGAAAAATACATGATGTCTGGCATACAATAAAGAAATTACCAAGAAGGCAAAAAAGCAGAAAAATATGACCATGAGGAAAAAAATTCAATTGTAACCAAACCAAACCTGAGGTAGATGTTAGCATTAACAGACAAGGATATTAGACCAACTGCTATAGTTGGATACCACATATTTTAAAAGTTAAGTAGAGATGTAAAAGATATTAGAAAGATACGAATCAAACTTCTGAAAATGAAAACATGTATTTGAGATTTAAAATATGACACTGAATGGGATTAACAGCAGATTAAAACTCACAGAAAAATCCTGGAGACATAGCAAGAGGAACTATCCAAAATAAAATATATAAAATATTATGTAGCAAATAGAATAATATCTCTTAAAAATAGACTGTGATAAGCTAAAGATGTATACTATAAACCTTAACACAACTATATATGCATGTGTGTGTATTTTTAAAGCAACAAAGAGAAAAACTAATAAGTCAACAGAGGAGAGGAAAGAAAATAGAACCATAAAAATAACTCAGTCCAAAAGGAGGCGGGAAGAGTGAAAGGAAACAAATAGTAGATAAAATACATAGAAAGAAGATAGGAAAGTGAGGAATTTTAACCTTAGCATGTCAATAATCACATTAACTGTTATTACCTAGGCATCCCAATTGTGATTATCAGGATTGGGTGGGTTAAAAAAGCAAAATCAAATTATTTATTCCTACAAAAAATACACTTTATACACATAAAGAAATGAATGAGTTAAATATAAAATGGTGAAAAAGATACACCATGCTGTAATGACCAGAATTATCTTCCTCCAAAATTTATATGTTGAAGCCCTAACCCAGAGTGTGACCATATTTGGAAGGAGAATCTTTAAGGAGGTAATCAACACTAAAAAAGGTTATAAAGGTGGAAACCCTAATCCAATAATATCCTTATAAGAAAAGGAAGAGACACAGGAGTTCCCTTGCTTACTCGCTCTTCTTTTCTGCTTCTACACACAGAAATGTCCATGAGAGGACACATCAAGAAGACAGCCTTCTGCAAGCCAAGAAGAGAGGACTCACCAGGCACCCACTTGACCTGCAACTTGCTCTTAGACTTCCAGAACCATGAGAAAATAAATTTCCATCAAGCCACCCCGTGTATGATATTTTGTTATGGCAGTCCAAACACATTAGTACACATGCTAAGACTAATCAAAAGGAGGATGAAGTGATTATATTAATGTCAGACAAAGTAAATATCAGGACAAATACTATTTCCAGAGACAAAGAAAATCATTTTATAATGAAAAAGTGCTCAATTCATCAAAATCATTTAACAATACTAAATGCTTATGTACCTAGTAACAAGAATTCAAAATACATAAGAAAAAAGATTATAGAACTGCGAAAAGAAGTAAACTAATCAACAACCATAAATGAAGATATCAATACCCTTCTCTCAATAATCTACAATAGAGAGAAAAATTGGTAAATAAATAGAAAAGCAAAACCATTCACCAGTGTGACTTAATTGACATTTGTGAAACACCTCAGCAAGCAACATCTATATACACATTCTTTTCAAATGCACATGGAACATTAACTAAGATAGTCTATATTCTGGGTCATACAATGTATCTCAATAAATGCAAATTAATTCAAGTCTAACAAAATATGTATTCTAACTATTAATGGAATTAAATTAGAATCAGTAAAAAAATGGTTTCTGAAAAATTCTCAAATTTTTGCAAAGTAACCTACCTCTAAATATCCCATGGATAAGAGAAAAAATGAAAAGGAATATCAGAAAGTATTTTGAACCAACTGAAAATGAAAAAAAGAACATCAAAATTTGAGGAATGCCACTATAGAAGTAGAATATTCAGGAGGAAATCTGTGGTACTAAATGTCCTTATTAGAAAAGAAGAAATTTTCCAAATAAATGAACTTAGCTTCCCTAAAGAAATCACTAAAAGAAAAAATGGAACCCAAATTAAGCAGAAGAAGGAAATAATGAAGATCAGACTGGGATTCACTGGAATGTGACTTAGAGTTGGGAGGGGGGTGGAGGGAAACACACTATAGCACATGATGTACATACACAAACCTATAAGACAATCACTATACGGAGCATGAAAGGGAGGGAAGGGGGAGGGAATAGGGTGGGATTGGAGGGAGGGCTAAATGTTCAATGTGTGCATGTATGATGTTGATACCCTGACATATATCAAAATGTATAATTACAATGCACCAATAAATGAACATAAAAATATTAAAAATAAATAAATAAATTACAGAACAAAAAAAGTCTCCTGACAAAAACCCATCAAATTGTTCTTAATACTGGTACAGATTTTCTTTTACTTCTAAATGTGTTTTAATAAAAATAAAGCAGAAATAGTGAAGAAAAAAAGAAAAAAAAAGAAAAACAACAGAGAAAGTCAATGAAGTCGAAAGTTGACTATTAGAGAAGATCAATACAAATGATAAGCTTCTAACCAGACTGATCAGGAAGAAAAAGGGAAGAAAGTACCAATGTAATGAATGAAAAAGGTGACATCACTGCAGACTCTGTAGATATTAATAGGATGATATGAGTATATTAAGAGCAATTTTGTGCCAAAATTATTGACAACTTAGATGAAATGAATATTTTTTGAAAGACACAAACTACCAAAACTCATTTAAGAAGAGATGACATGACATGAATAACCCCATACCTATGAAAGGATTAGATTTGTAGATGAAAATCTTCCTACAAAGAAATACTCCATACTTAGTTTCATTAGAGAATTCTATGAAACATTTAAGGAAGGAATAATGCCAATTCTATACAAACTCTTCCAAAAATTTGAAGAGGCAAAAATACTTCCCAACTCATTATAGGTGCAGTATTACCCAGAAACCAACTAGATGCCCTGAAACCAACTAGACAATCACATTAAAAAAAAACTAAAAACAATATCTCTCATGAACATGCATGAAACATATCAAAACAATATTTGGAAAACCCACAAAGTGCTATGTGCATGTATGTCATCATCATCACTATGATTTACATTATGATGTGAGACTATAATGCACCAATAAAAGTATTAAAAAAGAAATAAAATCCAACAATAAGTAAAAAGGGTAATTGAATACACATGCATAATGTTTAAGAGGGACTTATCCAAAGAATGCACAATTGGTGTAACATTCAAAAATCAATGTAATTCACTATATTAACAAATTTAAAAAGAAAAATCATACAATTATATCAGTAGATTCAGAAAAATAATTGTTTGACAAAATCAATAGCAATTCCTGATGAAAACTCACACTGAACTAGGAATAAATGGGAACTTCCTCAATAAAATAACGCACATATACAAAAAGTACAGCTTATTCCCTACCTAGTGGTGAAAGACTGCTTTCCTTCTAAGAAACAAGACAGTGATGTTCATGCTCAAACTTTGTTTCAACACTGTATTGAAAACTCTTGCATGTGCAATCAGACAAGAAAAAGAAATAAAAGGTATCCAGACTGGATAATAAGAAATAAAGTCTTTCTATATTAACAATATGATTATCTATATAGAAAAACTGATATAATCTATTAAAAACAAAGCAAGTAGAATTAGTAAATGAGTTTATCAAGGTTACCAAATGCATGATCAATATGCAAAAAATCATTTTATTTCTTATATACTAGAAACAAATAATTGAGAAATTAAAATTTAAAAATAACATTTATAATAGAATAAAATATGAAACACTTAGGGATAAAGCTAACAAATATATATAAGACCTGTTCATTGAAAATAACAAAACTATTGAGAAAAATTAAAGACCTAAGCAAACGAGAGAGATACACTTTGTTCATGGGTGAGAAGACTCCATGGTTTTTTCATAGTTCTTTCTGATTTTATCTATAGATCCAATGCAATCACAATCAAAATCCCAGTAGGGTTCCTTTTGTAGAATTTGACAAGCTGATAATACATTTCATATGGACATATGAAGACCTAAAATAACCAAAACAACTTTGAAAAAGAACACTAGTTAGAAGACTAACCCTATTTCCAGACTTATAAGACAAATCAAGACTGTAACATTAGAATCAAGATAAACAAATCAATGAAATAGACTAGAGTCCATAAATAGACCAACATGTGTTTAAATCACTAATACTTGACAAAAGTACAAAGTAAATTCAATGAAGAAATAATAGTCCTTCTAAAAACATTGCTGGAACAATTTAATACACATGCAAAAAATTTTGATTTTGCTCAATACATCTAACCATATGTAGGGATTAACTCAAAATTGATCATAGACCTAAACACAAAACCTAAAACTCTGAAACCTAGGAGATATCTTTGTGATCAAACCAAAGATTTTGTAAACATACCACCAAATCACAATCCATAAAAGGGAATAAAAAAGTGAAGATTAGGCATCATCAAAATTAAAAATGCCTGTTCTTCAGAAGATACTGCTAAGAGAACAAGATAAGCCATTGATTGAGAGAAAATATTTGTAAGTTATATACTTGATCAAGGACTTGTATTCAGAATATGCAAAGAATACTCAAATCTCAATAAGAAATCAACAACCCAACTTTATAAAATGGCTAAAGCATTTGAACACTTTTCCATGAAAATATACAGATGACAAACAAAAGCATGAGAAGATGCTCAATAAAAATAGTCACCAGGGAAATGCAAATAAAACCCACAATAAGATACCACTATATTCCTAGTAGAATGGCTGAAAAAATACTTATTATGCCAAGATAAGGAGGCATATCATGTTGATGGGAATGTAAAACACTTTAGAAAACAGTTGGCTGTTTCTTAAAAATTTAAACATATGCCTATTGTATGATACAGTCATTCCACTTTAAAGTATTATCTAAGTCTTATACAAAATCTTGTACAGGAATGTTCACTGTGGCTCTGTTTTAAACAGCTCAAAACCGGGGGGAACCAATTCACAGGTAAATTTTTAATTGTGGTTTATCTGCACATGTAATGTACCGATGAACACTATAATGTGGATGAACCTCAAAATAATTATGCCAAGGAAAGAAGCTGGGCACGAGAATACATACTATACAATTTTATTTGTATAAAATTCTAGAAACTGCAAACTAAGTTATTGTTACAGAAAGTAGAACAATGATTGCCCAAGACTGAGGGAGTGGGAAGGGGCAGGAAGAAGAGACTACAAAGGACACAAGAAAGCTTTTGGCCATGATGTCTATACTGATAGTTTAAGAGGTATGCACATATCCAAAACTTATCAAATTATATATTTGAAATTTGTGTAGTTTACTGTATGTCAATTACACCTCAGTAAATTTGGTAAAAACTAAATAAAACAATAAATACATGTGGCAAAAAAATCTCAAAATAGAAAGTTCTCCTTCCCCTCCCTCAGAGGTCCACTCATCAGTAATAACTGCGTTTAATTATATATCTTTTAAAAAATTTCCTCTGAGGGTTGTCCCAATAACTTTAAGCATCATTATACCTTTATTTTTTAATTTGTGAATTTGAAGAAGCATCTTTCGACCTCACTTTACAAAGAAATAAGAAAATATATTTGCTAAAACTACCACTTCTCCTTTCCAATCTCTGTTCATTGAAATTTTAGTATTTAATTATTTTTGTCGTTTTCTTACATCATGGTCATCGTTGTCGTCGTCATCATCATCATCATCATCATAATCATCGAAAACACTTAGAACTTTATATGTGCCAGACATTATCCTTTTATTTTAAGAATAACTTTGTGAGATATTAACTATTTTATCCCCGTTATTTTTATAAGAACACCATTTTTATATAAACACCATAAATAAGCAATTTGTCTGAGTCAAAGTGTGAAGCAAAATTCAAATTCAGGTATCCTGGTTTCAGGATCTATGCTCTGAACAGCTTTGCTATAATGCTTCAGCATGATATCCCTATAATTAAATTTAAGCAATATCCTTTTTTTCCCTGTGTGTGTGTGTGTATGTGTGTGGTGCTGGGGATTGAACCCAAGGACATTCTACCTCCTAACTATATCCCTGGCCCTATTTTATTTTCTAATTTGAAACAGGGCCTTGCTAAGTTGCTGAGAGCCTTGCTAAATTGTTGAAGCTGGCTTCAAACCTTGGAGCCTCCCATGTCAGACTTCCAAATACTGGGATTATAGACATGTGCCATCATGCTCAGCTAAATGGTATCCTTAAAACCATAATTTGACCCCTTAAATGTAGATATAATATTTCTTAGCTTTCCCTTTTCATTTAATGAAGAAATCCATCACTACATTTTATATCACCCCTCTTCACCTCTCTCCAATCCTCCATTTCAGCATACTCTTGTTTTCACATTTGCCCTGCAACTATAGGTAATTTTTGAGGCATTTGTCAATATGGTGATTTTTTTCAAATTGAAAACCAGAAAGCAGTATTCCCAGGGAAAGTAGCACTCACAATTTGCAGGGAAGGGCTCAGTGGCACAGCTACAGAACCGAGGAGTACCACTGCACCTTTAGGGAAGATGCAGCTCTTATGGATAAATCCTTGCTAGTGGAAGCAGAGAATAACTTCAAAGTTTTAAGAGGGTTAGGATGGCACCATATCACAATGACCTACTATGCCTGTGCCTTGTCACAAGGCCAGCTTCTTAGTCATTCTGTTTGTAAAGGAAATCCATGTCTCCTGAGAGGGATTCTTCACCGAGCCGCTGACTTCCGGCTCAAATTTGGACCAATGGCTTCTTCTGCCTGTCTCAAGGTTGTTGTCCTGGAATGACATTTCATGACAAATCTGGGTAACATCCCCTGCTCCTCGGAACCTATGACTTCCTTTTAACTTGGATTCCTTTATATTTTGCTTAAGTGATCCCTTCAGAAATAGTTTGTGGGTGGTAAATAGCTTGAATTCTTATCTGTTTGAAAAAGCCTCCCTCTAGATTGATAGTTTGGCTAGGTAGAGAATTTCAGCCTCAAAAACATTTTCCTTCAACAATTTGAAGAGATGCTTCTTATTTTCTTTTCCTTAGCATCTACAGTCACTGATGACCTATCTAATGCCAGATTCTCATTCCTTCTTGAGTGACTTACACTTTTAGTTTTTAGCATCTTCCCTTTATTTTCAGTGAATAAAAAATTTTCCCTTTCTTTTAGACTCTTCCCTTTATTCTCAGTGAATACAATGAAAAAGAACATATTTTGGGGTAGTTTTGTGTATTCATCCTATTTTCCATTTTCTAGGCTCTTCTAATGTAAAGTCCTGGTTCCTTGCATCTGGAAAATTCTCCCTTGTTCTTCTCTGTTTTTTCTGTTTTCTAATTCTGAACATCTTTTAGATGTTAGGATTTTTAGGCTATTTTTGTCTAATCTTAATTTTTTCCCCACCTTCAATTTTTTTGCCTTGGCTTTCCTTTGAATTTTTTACTTTGGCAATTAGTTTTGCATTTTAACAACTCTTTGGTTTTGATTGTTCTTTTTCTTGGCAACCTATTTTTGCTCAACAAATGCTTTTTGTTGAATTTTTTCTTTATGAGAATACTAAATATAATTACTTCAAAGATAGTTTCTGTCTCCTACATTACATATTTCCTTCAGGGTCCATGCATGTTTTTCAACCTGCTCTTTTGATTCTTATTTTTCCTCCAATTTTTATGATCCTTGGCTTTCAATCCATACTCACAACTGAGGAAGAAAAGCTTGTTCAATATAGTTCAATACAGCCTTGCCCAGGTCTCTTCGGTCTACAATGGTGGCCGTCACTGGTCACCTTTGCTTTAGACTTTGTGATGTAAGAGGAGTTAATAGGATCTCCCTCTCCCCTTCCCAATTTGCAGCAAAAAAAAAAAAAACTGGGAGAATTTTACCCAGATGGGACATCACCCCTACTAGGCCTCTATCTCATAAAGACCATTCAATTATTTTAAAGATTAGTCCTTTGGTTTTTGCCTGTGCCTGTGACACAGGGAGGGAGAGTGTGGACTATGACTCACACAGTCATTCCACAGTTGAATTCTTTCCAACTCCCCTCTCATACTCCAAGTTTTGAGCCTCTCTCTGGGTGTGCTGCCAGGAAAAATAGCTCTAGCCCCTACTGCAGCCTTCTCCTGTGAATGCAATTTAACCTGTTACTACAATGCCATGGATTCCCACTTCAAGAAATTTGTCTATATCTCTTGTTTCCTGATGCCCTTTCCCCTGTACCCAGTAGTGTCTTTAATTAATTAATTAATTTTTTTTTTTTTTTTGCGGTACCGGGGATTGAACCCAGGGGCGTTCTACCTCCGCGCTAC
>PVJS01048741.1:0-14936 GCA_004027185.1 Glis glis
CCCAAGGACGGAAAGACCAGTTCCTGCCTTTATTGATAAACCAGTTCCTGCCTTTATTGCCCCTAAGGACAATACCCAATAAATCAGTTCCTGCCCTTACCTCCGCTCCGGACAGAGCCCTAAAAACCGACCCCCACCTCTGTGTCTAACCCCCTACCCTAAACTAATCACTTTACTTCTAAATAAGGGAAAACTTTCTGTGGTTGGCTAATTCGAACCCAAACTGCAAAAATCTGTGTCTGTAACCCCAGCTTGTTCTATAAAAAGAGAGCTGTAAGCTACACAAGGGGCTGCCGTTCTAACCTGTGCTGGTGGACGGTAGCCCCGCGGTATTAAAGTCTCGCCTTAACTGAGTCGGTGGTCTTGGAATTTCTGTTTCTCGCGCCTTGTTCAACAATGGGGATTGAACCCAGGGGCATTCTACCTCCAAGCTACACTCTAGCCCACCCCCCTTTTTTTTTAAACAAGATCTCGCTAAATTGCTGAGGGTCTTGCTAAGTTGCTGAAGCTGGCCTTGGATATGCAATCCTCCTGTCTCAACTTCCCAAGTACTGAGTACAGGTGTGCACCACCATGCCTGGAATGAGTATGTTTTAATGTGAAAATAGGCAAAATAATGTGTGTCTACCTATTTTGCAGGGTCCCTGTAAAAATGAAACAAAAGTATAAAAACATATAGAAAATTAAACATTGCTGTATAAAGAACCTCTCATAGTGTCAAATGGAGTGACCTAGAGAAGAGAGAACTTTAGGGTAAGCAAGAAATGAATGGAGGAATGGCTGACCAGTAGTGACAGACCCAGCATATAGATTCTGTTTACCATTTCAAAGCATTCTGCTGCACATTTAACAACTTGGTAGTGGGAACTAATGGATAAGGTTAAGATTGCTGCAGCTCCTGTTGCCAGAGTAGAATTAAAAATTAAGTTTAAACTAGGCATGGTGGCACATGCTTGTAATCCCAGTAATTGGGAGGCTGAGACAGGATGATCGCATGTTCAAGGTGAGCCTCCCCAGTTTAGTGAGGCCTTCTGCAACTTAGTGAGACCCTGTTTCAAAACTTAAAAAAGGGGCTGGAGGTGGGTAGAATACACTGAGTTCAATCCCCAGTACCACACACACACAAACACACACACACACACGTTTATGCAATCAGTGTAGAGGAAATAAAATCTACTAACCCAAACTCAAAAATTTCATGCTATTTTTTTTTAAGTACTAGGGATTGAACCCAGGGGCATTCTACCTCCAAGCTACACCTGCAGCCCTATTTTTTTTCCTTCCTTCCTTCCTTCCTTCCTTCCTCCCTCCCTCCCTCCCTCCCTTTCTTTCTTTTTTGCAGTACTGGGGATGGAACCCAAGGGTGTTCTACCTCGGAGCTACACCCCAGGCCCTATTTTTTATACTTTATTTTGAAACAGTGTCTTACTAAGTTGCTGAGGGCCTCACTAAGTAGCTGAGGCTGGCTGCAAACCTGAGATCCTCCTGTCTCAGCCTCCAAGTACTGCATTTACAAGTGTGTGCCACCACGCCCAGCTAAAAGTTAGTTTCTTTCTTTCTTTTCCTTTTCTTTTTCTTTCTTTCTCTCTTTTCTTCCTTCCTTCCTTCCTTCCTTCTTTCTTTCTTTCTTTCTTTCTTTCTTCTTTTTTTTTTTTTTTGGTGGTACTGGGGATGGAACCCAGGGGCCTTTACCTCTGGGCTACACCCAAGACCTATTTAATTTTTTTTTGGAAACAGGGTCTTACTAAGTTGCTGAGGCTGGCCCCAAACCTGCGATCCTCCTGTCTCAGCCTCCTAAGTACTGGGATTACAAGCGTGCGCCACCAAGTCCAACTCTCATTATTTTTTAAGACAAGTTAATTCAAGCAAGATATAAAAAATATAAGACACACACACACCTTGTTCGCAGCTCTCCCTCTCATCCTAGCGATTATACCACGAGGGCAAAGAGAGCACGGAGGTGGCAAGGAGGGAGGTTCAAGGGCTCTGCACCTGGAGTCGGAATAAAAACCACAACTCCCAGAAACCCCAGGACGCGGGGGGCGGGGCCAACGGCGTGTGGGCGGGGCCTGGGCGGGGGGTTCCTCCCGCGAGGAGTTGCGCGGGAAGTGACAGGATCCTCAGCGATGGAGGCGCCAGAGGAGAGAGAAGCGCAGGTGATGGGGCGGGAGCGCGGCTTTCGGTTTCCCGGAACCACATCTAGACACATGGGTGTCGCCGACGGATCACTTTCTCTCTCCCCTACTCTGCAAGTCCTTCCGATCTGCGCCGCTCCTCTGCTAAGACCCCGTGGAGGGGCGTTTTCCTCCCTTCCCTGGCTCTCCCCCTCGGAGCAGACCCGAGTGGGACTTCTGAACCCAAACTCATCTTACAGCTAAGCCTCTTCGTTGCCGTTCATTGCTGTTCCCAACTAGAATGTTCACACCTGAGCTGCAGCCCGACTCTGGAAACCTCCTGGCACTGTGAGGTTTATGTTGTGTTTGGGACAACTCTTTTTTTTATCAGATCGTGCACGTATAATCATAATCATGCTTTTGCATCCGTGTATTGAGCTTTAAGGTATTCCAAGTTAGGCACATTTTTTGCCTATACTGGTTTTGCAACATTGGGAAACAATGGATTGTTCTCTGGTAATTTTGACTTTTGTGCCATTGTTCATTTTGCCTGCTCTTTTCTTTTTATTTCCTGTCATCTAGTTATCTCCCTAACGTGTCTCCCTAAACACAAGTTAGGATATGATGTGGGATTCCCGAATAGTCTTAGAAAACATTTAGTTTGCTTCCGAGTACTTCTTTGTCCTATTCGCAATGCGCCATAACAATAAACAAGACATAATAGTTGTCTTCTTCTTAATGGTTAGGTTGCTGCGTGGCTGAAAAAAATATTTGGAGATCATCCCATTCCACAGTATGAGGTGAACCCACGAACCACAGAGATTTTGTATCACCTTTCAGAACGCAACAGGGTCCGGGACAGGGACGTCTGCCTGGTAATAGAGGACTTGAAACAGAAAGCAAGCGAATATGAATCAGAAGGTGAGATTAAACCTGGACTTTTGAATGAGATAACAGTAAATGTTTTGAATGTTTTGAATGTATAACACTAAAGTATACAAGGTTAATGTAGACTACTTATTTTGCTTCTTTATTTTATCCAGATTTGTCTTGCACTCTGTTATAATAACTTTCCAAATCATAAAGTTCATTATAGTAGATATTATTTGCCAGGTGTTGTGGCATATGCCTGTAACCTAAGTATTTGGGATGCTGAGACAGAAGAATGGCGGGTTCCAGGCCAGCCTCAGCAACTTAGCCAAACCTTGTTTCAAAATAAAAAGTAAAAAGATCTGGGGGTGTAGCTCAGAGGTAGAATGAGCCTGGGTTCAATTTCCAGTTCCAAGGGGGAGAAAATGTATTAGTACTCTTATAGCAAAACAGTGAGCCCTAAAGGAAACAAAGAAAATGAAAAGACAGGCCACAGAATGGGAGAAAATATTTGCAAATCATATATCTAATAAGGGACTGGTATCTATAACATATAAAGAACTTTTGTGACTCAAAAAGACAAGTAACCCAATTTAAAAATGGGAAAGGAGCTGGACGTGGTGGCGCACGCTTGTAATCCCCGTACTTGGGAGGCTGAGACCGGAGGATCGCAGGTTTGCTGCCAGCCTCAGTTACTTAGTGAGGCCCTCTGTAACCTATTGAGACCCTGTTTCCAAATAAAAAAATAAAATAGAGCTGGGCATGTAGCTCAGAGGTAGAATGCCCGTGGGTTCAATTCCCAGTGCTACCAAAAAAAAAAAAGGGGAAAGGAATATGAATAGATAGTTCTCCCAAGAAGATATAGAAATGGCTAATAAGCATAACCACATTAGCCATCAGGGAAATGTAATCAAAACCACAATGCCACTTTGCACCCACTAGCATGGTTATAATTAAAAAGACATAATAAAGCTGGGCATGGTGGCGCACACCTGTAATCCATGTACTTCAGAAGCTGAGACAGGAGGATCACAGGTTCCAGGCCAGTCTCAGCAATTTAGCAAGACTCTCAGCAACTTAGTGAGACCATGTTTCCAAACAAAAAATAAAAAAGTAGCTGGGAGTGGTGGTGCATGCTTGTAATCCCTGTACATGGGAGGCCGAGACCGGAGGATCCCAGTTCGTGGCCAGCCTCAGCTACTTAGTGAGGCCCCCCGCAACTTAGTGAGACCCTGTTTCAAAATAAAGAATAAAAAATAGGGCTGGGGGTGTAGCCCCTCGGAGGTAGAATGCCCCTGGGTTCAATCCCTGGTACCGCCAAAAAAAAAAAAAAAAGAACAAAAAATAAAAAAGTGCTGGGGGTGTAGTTCAGAAGTTGAAGTTGGGGGTATAGTTCACCTCTGGGCTCAATCCCCAGTACACCACACACACACACACACACATACACACACACACACACACACACACACACACACACAAGATATAACAAGACATAACAGCATTTGGAGACGATGTGAAGAGATTGGAACCCTTGTTTACTTCTGGTGAAATGTAAAATCATAGAGTCACTTTGGAAAGCATTCTGGCAGTTCCTCGGATGGTTAAACATGAAATTACCATATGGCCAGCCATTCCACTCCAAGGTGTATACCAAGAGATATAAAAATGTCTGTTCATATCAGAACCTATACATGAATGTTTATAGCAGCATTTTTCATAGTAGCCAAAGTGTGAAAACAACTTAAATGTCCATCAGTGGATGAATGGATGGCCGGGCGTGGTGGCGCACGCTTGTAATCCCAGTACTTTGGGAGGCGGAGACTGGAGGATCCGGGTTCGCGGCCAGCCTCAGCTCTCTCACTCTCTCTCTCCCTGTCTCTCTCTCTGTCTCTTTCTCTCTCTCTCTCCTTAGTGAGGCCCTCCGCAACTTCGTGAGACCTGGTTTCAAAATAAAGTATAAAAAATAGGGCCGGGGGTGTAGCGCAGAGGTAGAACACCCCTGGGTTCAATCCCTGGTACCGCAAAAAAAAAAAAATGGATGAATGGATGAATAAAATGTGGTATATCCATACAACAGAATAATGGATCCATATAACAGAATATTATTTATTCACAAAAAGGAATAAAGCACTGATACATACTACAGCATGGATGAACCCTGCAACCATCATGCTAGTGAAAAGGCAGTCACAAAGAGCCACATATTGTATAATGCCATTTATATGAAACATCCAGAATAGGCAAGTGAACAGAAATGTAAAATGGTTGCTAGGCCTTCGTGGGCTGGGAGAGTGAAAGTGATGACTAGGGGAAGTGTGGATTATTTCTGGGGGTGATGAAAATGTTCTAAATTAAGCTGGGTGTGGTAGTGCATGCCTGTAATCCTAGTACTTGGGAGACTGAAACAGGAGGATCACAAATTTGAGGCCAGCCTCAGCAACTTAGCAAGACCCTGTTTCAAAATAAAAAGGGCTGGGGGTGTAGCTCAGAGGTAGAATGCCCAAAAAAGAAAAGAAAATGTTCTAAAATAGATTTTTTTATGGGTATACAAATCAATATATGAAAAACCATTGAATTGTATACTTTAGGTGGGTAGATTGTTTGATATGAGTTATATCTCAATAAAGATGTTAAAAGTTTAAAAAAAAAAACAAGAGCTGGGTGTGGTGGTGCACGCTTGTAATCCCAGTACTTGGGAGGCTGAGACCGGAGGATCTGGGTTCACAGCCAACCTCCAGCTACTTAGTGAGGCCCTCTGCAACTTAATGAAACCCTGTTTCAATATAAAGAATAAAAAATAGGTCTGGGGGTGTAGCTCGAAGGTAGAATGCCCCTGGGTTCAATCCCCAGTACCGCAAAAAAATAAAAGATAAAAGGAATTATTTTCTCTTTTCAGCCAAGCATCTTCAAGACCTTCTCGTGGAGAGTGTGAATGTTTCCCCTGCCAGTCTGTCTAGCACTGGCTCCAGGTATCTCAATGCTTTGGTTGATAGTGCTGTGGCACTTGAAACAAAGGATACCTCACTAGCAAGGTAATTGTTGTGACAGTTTTAATACCTGTCATCATATATACTGTAAGGTTTTGACCTAAGGACTTTTTGGTTCTTGGGGTAATTCTATATAGAAAATTAACAATAAGTACAAAAGCACTGAATTTTAATTAACGTCTTATCTTTTCTAGTAAGATTAATTCAGATAAACTTGGTATTGGTTAATTTTTAGTATTTTCTTCTTCCAGGATTAGGTTGTGAAGGTTGGTTTTCATGTATATGGGAAAAGATTAGGTATCACTTACATTGTTCAGTAAGAAAAGCAGCAGGCTAAATGATCTGGTCGAGCGTGGTAACCTTGATCATGTCTCTACTGAGTGGAGTAGGTTAGGGACCTTTATTCTTTGTGACAGGTAGCTACCTGTATAATGACATGATTCTTCCAATAACCCTAAAAGGAAACAGATTCAGGAGGAATGGGTTAAATGACATTGCCAAACTAGTCAATGACAGAGTTGGAATTCTTTTTTTTTTTTTTTTTTGCCGTACCGGGGATTGAACACAGGGGCGTTCTACCTCCGCGCTACACCCCCGGCCCTATTTTTTATACTTTATTTTGAAGCCGGGTCTCACGAAGTTGCGGGGGGCCTCGCTAAGGAGAGAGAAAGAGAGACAGGGAGAGAGAGAGAGAGCTGAGGCTGGCCACGAACTCGGATCCTCCGGTCTCCGCCTCCCAAAGTACTGGGATTACAAGCGTGCGCCACCACGCCCGGCCAGAGTTGGAATTCTAACCCGATCAGACTGCAGTGTCCATATGACTGTTATTGGTGGTTATATCTTAGCTAGGATTACCACTACAATTTATCATCATCAGAGAACTGAACGGTTCTTCTGCTTAATTGCCAATATAAGGGCTTGGAATTTATATATATTCTCAAAGAGTAATGTTTTTTGATTTTTGGTTCTGGGGGTTGAACCCAAGGACATTCTGCCTCCAAGCTACACCCCCATCCCTATTTTATTATTATTATTTTTATTTTGAAACAGGGTCTCACTAAGTTGCACAGGGCCTTGCTGAGGCTGGCCTCAAACCTGTGATCCTCCTATCTGCCTCTCAAGAACTGGGATTACAGGAATGTGCCACCATGCCTGGCTCAAAGAGTAATATTTGTAGGCTGTATGGCAGTAGCAATGTAGAATTGAATTAAGTCAATTCAGCATACAACAAATGCCAATTGTAGGCTAGGTGTCTGAACACTGGAGAAGCAGAGACAAATAGGATAGTAACTGCCTTCCAAGATACTCTCTGCCCACAGTCAAATGAGGTAGGGGGCCAGGTGTAGTGGTATTCACTTGTAAACTCAGCAGCTCCTTGGGAGGCTGAGGTAGGAGAATTTCAAGTTCAAGGCTTTGGGTGTTTGTTTGTTTGTTTGTTTGTTTATGGTACTGGGGATTGAACTAAGGGGCGTTCTACCTCCGAACTACACCCCCAGCCCTATTTTATTTTTTTATTTTGAAACAGGGTCTTGCTAAGTTGCAGAGGTCCTCGCTAAGTTGCTGAGGCTGGCCGAAAACCTGAGATCCTCCTGTCTCAGCCTTCCAAGGATTACAGGCATGCGCCACTGCATCTGGCTTAAAAAAATTTTTTTTTAAAGAGCCAGGAATGTAGCTCAGTGGTAGAGTTCTTGCCAAGCATGCATAAGCCCCTGGGTTTAATCTCCAGTGTGACAGAAAAGAAAAAAAAACGAAGGAGGTGGACATGTAAAACTCTACCATAGTGTGACAGCTGCATCATTACAAGAACATACAAACTGTAGGTAGGGAACGCAGAGAAAGAGACAGTGAATTCAGAACGGGGGTTAATCTTATCTGAGTTTTGAAGGACAACTGGAACTTTAACCGCTAAAGGAGGACATTCCAGGTGATAGAAACAGCATGTAAAAAAAGCATAAAGATATAAAAGTATGGTCATGTAAGAATTTGCATAGAGATAAGATCATTTTTTAGGAATGAGAAATAATTACAATTAATGTCCTTAACTTGTGTATGTAACCAGATTCTTCTTTTAGTTTTATCCCTGCAGTGAATGATTTGACCTCTGATCTTTTTCGGACCAAATCCAAGAATGAGGAGATCAAGCTTGAATTGGAAAAACTTGAAAAAAATCTAACTGCAACTTTAGTATTAGAAAAATGTCTACGATTGTAAGTAATTGAGGTAAAAGTAGTGATTATAAAGATAGTAACAGGACATTATATCAGACTAGTTTGGGCAGTAGGTATGATTTTAAAAAATACATTAGAGAGCCGGGCGTGGTGGCGCACGCTTGTAATCCCAGTACTTTGGGAGGCGGAGACCAGAGGATCCGGGTTCGCGGCCAGCCTCAGCGTGCGCGTGCGCTCGCTCTCTCTCTCTCTCCTCTCTCTCCTCTCTCTCTCTCTCTATCTAGTGAGGCCCTCCGCAACTTCGTGAGACCCGGTTTCAAAATAAAGCATAAAAAATAGGGCCAGGGGTGTGGCACGGAGGTAGAACGTCCCTGGGTTCAATTTTTTTTGTGTGTGTGGTACTGGGAATTGAACCCAGGGGCATTCTACCTCAGAGTTACACCCTCCAGCCCTTTTTTATTTTTTGTTTTGAAACAGGATCTCACTAGGTTGCTAAGAGTCTCACTAGGTTGCTGAGGCTGGCTTTGAACCTGCAATCCTTCTGTCTCAGTCTCCCAAGTACTGGGAATACAGGCATGCACTACCATGCCTGGCTAACAAAATGCTTTTAATTTTACTTTTTAAAGGGATCTCAAGAAGGCAGAGCTGCATCTGTCTACCGAAAGGGCCAAAGTTGACAATCGTCTTCAGAACATGAACTTCCTAAAAGCAAAGTCAGAGGAGTTCAGATTTGGAATCAAAGCTGCAGAGGTGAGTATGAAGGACTGAATATAGCCAGCTCCTTTTGACCTTCATCCTCACAACTAGGCAGTATTGTTAGTCCCTTTTATGGATGAGGGAACTACAGGAAGATAACTTGCCACGGTTATATGCCTACTTAGGAGCAGATCCAGATTCAAAGTCAGGCATTCAGGCTCTGAAGTTCAGGCCCTTAAACTCTGTAACCAGGTTCCCACAATTATGAGTGTAGAAAGATTTACATATAGTCAGGCATGGTGGCACACACCTGTAATCCCCGTACTTGGGAGGCTGAGACAGGAAGATCACAGGTTCACGGCCAGCCTCGGTAACTTATAAGTAAGGCCCTCTGCAACTTAGTGAAACCCTGTTTCTGAATTTAAAAAAGATAAAGTAGGGCTGGGGGTGTAGCTCAGAGGTAGAAGGCCCTTGGGTTTAATCCCCAGTACCACACACACATACACACACACACACACACACACACACACACACACACACGATTCATATATAACATAACTTAGATACATGTATAATTTTTTACCTGTGATTTGTAGCTCCTCTTTACTGTATTATATGTTGAAAATATTTCATGGTGGTCACTTTGAAAATAATTTTCTAACCAAACCCTTTTTTTTTGTAATTGTAGGAGCAACTGTCAGCTAGAGGCATGGATGCTTCTCTGTCTCATCAGTCACTAATAGCACTATCGGAGGTGAGCTCGTTATCTTAGTCCGTGTTCTGCTGCTATAACAGTACTACAGACTGGGCGATTGATAGACGGTTGAAGTTTATTTGATTCATGCCTCCCAAGGCTGGGAAGTGCAAGATCAAAGGGCCACATCTGGTAAGGGCTTTGTGCTGTGACTTAAGATGGCAGAGGCAAGTAAACGAGTTAAACACAGAGAGAAAATTGGCTGAACTCATCCTTTTCATCAGGAACCCACTCCCACCGTAATAGCATTAGTCCATTCAAGAGAGCTCTGCCCAATCACCTCTAAAGGTCCTGTGTCTTTTTTTTTTTTTTTTGGTATTGGGGATGAACCCAGGAGCATTCTACCTCTGAACTACATCCCCAGCCCTATTTATTTTTATTTTGAAACAGGGTCTCACTGGGTTGATGAGAGTCTCATTACTTGCTGAGGCTGTCCTCAAACCTGCAATCCTCCTGTCTCAGCCTCTCAAGTACTGGGATTACAGGCCTGCGTCACCATAACTGGATAATGTTCTGCTTCTTAACAAGGGCAGTTAAATTTAAACATGAAGCTGGGCAGATTGGAGGCCAGCCTCAGCTACTTAGTGAGACCCTTTGCAACTTAGTGAGATACTGTTTCAAAATAAAGAATAAAAAATAGGGCTGGGGGTGTAGCTCAGAGGTAGAATACCCCTGGGTTCAATCCCCAGTACCATAAAAAAAAAATTTAAGCATGAATTTTGGAGGGAACATTCAAATCATAGCATGTGTGTGTGTGTGTGTGTGTGTGTGTGTGTTTGTGTATGTGTGTAGGTTACTGGGCATTGAATCCTGGGGCACTGTACCTCTGAGCTATTACCCCACCCCAGCCTTTATATTTACATATATATATATTTTTTTTTTTTGCAGTACCGGGGATTGAATGCAGGGGCGTTCTACCTCCGCGCTACACCCCCGGCCCTATTTTTTATACTTTTATTTTGAAACTGGGTCTCACGAAGTTGCGGAGGGCCTCACTAAGGAGAGAGAGAGAGAGGAAAGAGAGAGAGAGAGAGAGAGAGAGAGAGAGAGCGCGAGCGCGAGCGCAAGCGCGCCCACGCTGAGGCTGGCCGCGAACCCGGATCCTCCGGTCTCCGTCTCCCAAAGTACTGGGATTACAAGCATGCGCCACCACGCCCGGCTTATATATTTTTTTTTTAGAAAGGATCTTGCTAAGTTGCTGAGGCTGGCCTCAAACCTGAGATCCTCCTGTCTCAGCCTCCCAAGTACTGGGGTTACAGGAGTATGCCACCACACCCGGCTTTTTTTTTTTTTTTTTTTTTGGCACTGGGGATTAAACCCAGGGGTATTCTACCTCTGGGCTACACCCCCAGGCCTATTTTATTTTTTATTTTGAAACAAGGTCTCACTAAGTTGCTGAGACTGGCCTTGATCCTGTGATCCTCCTGTCTTAGTCTTAAGTGCTGGAATTACAGGCAGGAACCACCATGCCCAGCTGGCTTTTTTTTTTTACTGAAGCAGTTCATCTAGTTTTATTCATGTTTGAACTCCACTGGAGTCAGGAATGAAGTGTCATCTTCTATTCCAAGAATGAAGTCTTCAGGTAATGTCTCAGGTGCTATCTGCACTAACTGGTCATCATACGAACGCAGGATTCATAATTTCTCTAATTCATAGGTTTCTCTGGTTTCTGGAAGCATCAAATGAATCACCGTGCTGCCAAAATCCACACACAGCCAGTCATCAGTGTCCTTCCCTTCAATCTTAACATAAGGGTCACTTACATTTCAGGTGCTTGTACATTTTCACAATGTAGTAGGCCATGGCGTGTAAGTGCAGGGTGGAAGTTCCACTACCAATTACAAAGTAATCGGTATATTTCATTTCTGGAGGAACCTTGATCACACAGATGTCTCTTGCATTTTCTTGCCTCAGAAGTGAAACCAGCATATCAATGTCAAACTTGGGACCCACATGATCTGCAATGGCAGACTCCGGGCGTCCCTCCCTGGCTGTCCGCTCCTCTGTCTGAGACCCACCGTGCAGGCTGTGCATTAGATACAGGGCTCCGGCCCTCCGGCTAGCAGATGAAGCCAGGGCCCGGCTGCTGCTGTGGGTCCTGCCCCCCGGGAAAGAGCCTGGTACCACGCGACCCCACCCCCCAAGCGCCACGCCACCCAGCCGCCAGACCCCATGACCCTCCCTGCAGGCCGACACCTGGGGCGTTTTTTTTTTAAGACAGTATTGCTATGTTGCCCAGGCTGGTTTTAAACTTCTGGGTGCAAGTGATCCCCCTGCATCAGTGTCCTGAGTAACTGGGATTATAGATGTGTTTCACCACGCCTAGCTCATAGTACTGTTTAAGTATGTGTGTATGTATGTATTAATTTATTTATTTGCAGTTATGGGAATTAAACCCAGGTGCTTGCACCACTCTGCCTGGTTCCTTGGAATCTAAAGTTGACAATTCATAAATGTGTATTTGGAACTCTAGTTGTTCCTCTACATTCCTCTATTTGTGTGTATGTGTGTGTGTGTGGTACTGAGGATTGAACCCAGGGGCATTCTACTTCCGAGCTACACCTCCAGACCTATTTTATTTTTTATTTTGAAACAGGATCCCTCTAAGTTACTGAGGCTGGCCTCAAACCTGTGATCCTCCTTTCTCAGCCTCCCGAATACTGGGATTACAGGCATGTGCCACCACCCCTGGCCTTTACATTCCTCTTAATCATATACTTTTGTGTTTCTAGACAGCATACTTTAGTCCTATTCTTAATAAATGGAAATAAAACTCCTATTTTAAGCATCTTGTAAGTATTGGTTCCACTGGAATTAAGTTTATTTGAAGCTCTTTTATACCTTATTTAAAATATTTTTGAGCTGGGCATGGTGGCGCATACTTGTAATCCCAGTACTTGGGAGGCTGAGACAGGAGGATTGCAGGTTCCTGTCCAACCTCAGCAATTTAGCAAGGCTCTCTGCAACTTAGTGAGACCCTGTTTCAAAATAAAATAGGGCTGGAGGTGTAGCTCAGAGGTGGAATGCTCCTGAGTTCAATCCCCAGTAACACACACACACACACACACACACACACACACACACACACGGGGGTCTGGGGGTGTGGCTCAGTGATAGATCATTTCCCTAGCATGCTCAAGGTTCTGAGTTAAGCAAAAAACTCAGTTCCACACGAGAAAATAAATATATACAATATCCTTTACTATCCATTGAAATATTCTAATGTTAATGCTATATTGTTTTATTTAAAAAATGGGTAATAGCCGGGCGTGGTGGCACACACTTGTAATTCCAGTACTTGGGAGCTGAGATTGGAGGATCCTGGTTCGCAGCTAGCCTCAGCTACTTAGTGAGGCCGTCTGCAACTTAGTGAGACCCTGTTTCAAAATAAAGAATAAAAAATAGGGCTGGGGGTTTAGCTCGGAGGTAGAATGCCCCTGACTTCAATCCCCAGTACCACAAAAAAATTAAAAAAATAAAAATAAAAAATGGGTAGTATTGCGGGATGTGGTAGCCCATCTCTGTAATCCTCACTAGGAAGGAGGTTGAGGCAGGAGGATCACAAGTTCAAGAGGAGCCTGGGAAAAATAGACTCTGTTTCAAAATAAAAAATAAAAAATGGCTGGGCGTGGTGGCGCACACTTGTAATCCCAGTACTTTGGGAGGTGGAGACCAGAGGATCTGGGTTCGCGGCCAGCCTCATCTCTCTCTCTCTCTCTCTCTCTCTCTCTCTCTCTCTTTCTCCCTGTCTCTCTCTCTCTCTCTCTCCTTAGTGAGGCCCTCCGCAACTTCGTGAGACCCGGTTTCAAAATAAAGTATAAAAAATAGGGCCGGGGGTGTAGCGCGGAGGTAGAACGCCCCTGGGTTCAATCCTTGGTACCACAAAAATAAATAAATAAATAAATAAATAAATAATAAAAAATGTTGGGGATATAGCTCAATGATTGAGTACCCCTGGGTTCAATCCCTAGTGCTGTAAAAAATGAATGTATAAATGATTATAAATAAAAATAACTAGAAATGGGAAATATTTAGTTGCATTATAATATCTCTGTGACTCACTGTTTTTCCACTTCCAGAAACTGGCAGAACTAAAACGACAGACAGCACCTTTGAAGAAAAAATTGGAATCCTATTTAGATTTAATGCCGGTAATTATTTGTGTGTGTGTGTGTGTGTGTGTGTGTGTGTGTGTGTGTCTAGTCATTTTCTGTAGCCTTCTCAAAGTCACTAAATGATCATGAAAATAGTGGATTTGTGTTTAAGGATTTAAAGTGTGGTGAATTTCAGTATTGTATGTATGATGGATATTCCCTCTGTAGTGTTTTTTTTTCTTTTTACCTTTTAAAAAGGATTGTGAGCCGGGTGTGGAGGGGCACGCTTGTAATCCCAGTACTTGGGAGGCTGAGACAGGAGGATCGCAGGTTCGCGGCCAGCCTCAGCTGTGTAGTGAGGCCCTTCGCAACTTAGTGAGACCCTGTTTCAAAATGAAGAATAAAAATAGGGCTGGGGGTGTAGCTCAGAGGTAGAGTGCCCCTGGGTTCAATCCCCAGTACCGCCAAAAAAAAAAAAAAGGGGGATTGTGACATGTTTTCCCCTTTGAGTGTGAATTGACGTACTATAATTTTCCTTGTTTTATTTTTCTTTAAAAGAATCCATCTCTTGCTCAAGTGAAAATTGAAGAAGCAAAGAGAGAATTAGTAAGTTCCCATTTTTTCTTCAGATTTTTAAAAAAGAAATGAAATAGACGTTGCTGTAACTAAAGCCACTTTGCACCTTCTCCGTTCTTTTCTCCTCCTAGGTAGGCTGCAGTCTCAAAGTTGCCCTGTGTCATTGTCATGCATCTTTTAAGACTTTTCTGGCATGAGTGTGGGTTTTTTGTTTTTGTTTTGGTGCTGTAGATTGAACCCAGGGGCATTCTACCTCCAAGCTACAACCCAACTCTTTTTATTTTTTATTTTGAAACAGGGTCTCGCTAAGTTGCTGAGGCTGGCCCCAAACCTGAGATCCTCTGGTCTCAGCCTCCCAAGTACTGAAATTACAGGTGCACGCCACCAAACCTGGCTATGAGTGTATATCTTGAGCACTAAAAATACATAGTGGTCTTTTATGTCTTAAAAGGTTTTATGTAGATTTACCTAGTAGAGAAGAGGGGTTGAGAGATACAGAATATTCTTTTTTGGGGGGGTACTGGGGATTGAACCCAGAGGCATTTTCCCTCCGAGCTACACCCCCAGCCCATTTTATTTTCATTTTGAAACAGGGTCTCACTAGGTTGATGAGAGTCTTAACTATTTGCTGAGGCTGTCCTCGAACCTGCAATCCTCCTGTCTCAGCCTCCCAAGTA
>PVJS01048742.1:0-14937 GCA_004027185.1 Glis glis
TGTAGTGCAGAGGTAGAACACCCCTGGGTTCAATCCCCGGTACCGCAAAAAAAAAAAAAGTAAATAAATAAGTAAATAAAAAAATAAAAAGGAGCCGGGCGTGGTGGTGCACACTTGTCATCCCAGTACTTGGGAGGCTGAGACAGGAGGATCGCAGGTTGGAGGCCAGCCTCAGCTATTCAGTGAGGCCCTCAACAATTTAGTGAGACCCTGTTTCAAACCAAAAAATAAAAAATGGGGCTGGGGGTGTAGCTTGGAGGTAGAACGCCCCTGGGTTCTGTTCCCAGTTCTACACACACAAATAGTTACTAAGTACTTACTGTGTGACGGACACTGTGCTAAGCACTAAGCACACAGTAGTGAACAGAGCAGACAAGACCCGGGTCCCATGAAGCCCAGCAGCTCGGAGAGGGGGTGGGGCAACATCGAAATGACGGGACCGAGCCGGTGTAGACGCGCAGCTACAGAAGCACTGGGCCCTTGTGCTGCCACGCCTGGAGCGGGCAAGGGTCCCTGGAGCAGAGGGGGCAGGTGACACGCAGGTAAGACAGGAAGCTGTCCCGAGGAAGCAGCACGAAGCAGGTTATGAAGGAGGAAACCCTGGGCGCCAGCAAGTGTCGGCGGCCTCGCCCCCCAGCCTGGAGGTTCCTGAGGAAGTGGCACCGCCCCGTGCAAGGACGTAAAGCGCCCAGCGCCTGCGCGACCCGCAGGAAGAGTATTCCCGGCAGGGGCACAGCTGGGGCACAGCTGGGGCAGCAGCAGGAAGACTGTCACCACCCTGGGAAGCTGGCGACTGGCGCAGGAACCCCCCATCTTGGCTTTCTCCTTTGGCGAGGGAGCGGTAGGCCTTCCAGGCAAGGGTGCGGAAATCCCTGTGTGACCACAGAGGGCCGCGCGAGCCTGGTTCACTCCTCCGTGGACTTTCCTGTCCCCTGGCCGCTGGTCCCGGCTCCTCCCAGGCCCACAGCAGGTGCTCCAGGAGCAGGAGTCGGGGTTTCCTGTCTGCGAGGGGTGTGTGGCCATGAACTTGACCTGGCTGACCACACACTCCCCAACTCGTGGTGGGGGGCCAGGCCAGGCCAGGCCTCAGGGACTCCACAGGTCCCCAGAAACTGGCCTCTGTGGCCGGGCATGGTGGCGCACGCTTGTAATCCCAGTATTTCGGGAGGCAGAGACCGGAGGACCCGGGTTCGCGGCCAGCCTTAGCTCTCTCTCCCTGTCTCTCCCTGTCTCTCTGTCTCTCTCTCTCTCTGTCTCTCTCTCTCTCTCCTTAGTGAGGCCCTCCGCAACTTTGTGAGACCCGGTTTCAAAAATAAAGTATAAAAAATAGGGCCGGGGGCGTAGCGCGGAGGTAGAAAGCCCCTGCGTTCAATCCCCGGTACTGCAAAAAAAAAAAAAAATGGGCCTCTGTGGGTGGAGAGGAGAAAGGGTGGGCTACGCGACTCCTCAGCTCCATACTGAGTCAGGGTACCTGGAGGTGCTTGGAAGGAAATGACGAGGACCCTCGTGCACAATGAGAGGAAGGGGAGGTCCAAGACTGTAAGAGAGACTACGCCCTGGGACCCAGGACCTGGGAGGCTGAGACAGGAGGATCGCAGGTTTGAAGCCAGCCTACGTGACTTAGTGAGACCTGTTTCAAAACAAAATAATAAAGCTGGGTGTGTTGGCACACGCCTATAATCCCAGTACTTGGGAGGCTGAGACAGGAGGATCGCAGGTTTGAGCACAGCCTCAGCAAGTAGTGAGACTCTCATCAACCTGGTGAGATCCTGTTTCAAAATAAAAATAAAATTGGGCTGGGGGTGTACCTCGGAGTTAAAAATGCCCCTGGTTTCAATCCCTAATACCACCAATAACAATAATAATAATAATAATAATAATAATAGCTGGGCATGGTGGCTCACACTTGTAATCCCAGTACTTGGGAGACTGAGACAGGAGGATCACAGGTTTGAGGCCAGCTTCAGCAACTTAGTGAGGCCCTCTACAAATTAGTGAGACACTGTTTCAAAATAAAATAATAAAATAGGGCTGGGGGTGTAGTTCAGAGGTAGAATGCCCCTGGGTTCAATCTCCAGTACCACACACATACCAAAAAAAAAAAAAAAACCAAAGACTCATATTAGATAAAAAATCAAAACTTGTCATTTAGTCATTGGACAAATATGTATTAAGTAAACTCTTCTAGGTCCTTTTTTGGATTCCAGTTACAGGGCTGGGAATGCAGCTTAGTGGTAGAGCATTTGCCTAGCAGGTGCTAGGCCCTGAGTTTGATCATCAGCACTGCAAAACAATAAAAAATAAATAAATAAATCTAATAATAAACTGGGCGTGGTGGCACACACCTGTAATCCCAGAACTTGGGAGGCTGAGACTGGAGGATCACAGGTTCCAGGCCAGCACCAGCAATTTATTGAGACTCTCAACAACCTAGTGAGACCCTGTTTCAAAACAAAAAAATAAGCCGGGCGTGGTGGCACATGCTTGTAATCTCAGTACTTGGGAGGCTGAGACAGGAGGATCATAGGCTTGCAGCCAGCCTCAGCTACTTAGTGAGGCCCTTGGCAACTTAGTGAGACCCTGTTTCAAAAGAAATAATAAAACATCAGGCTGAGGGTGTAGCTCAGAGGTAGAATGCCCCTGGGTGGAATCCCCAGCACCACACACACACACACATACACACACAATCTAATAATAGATTAAAATAAATCTGTTAAGGGAGAGAAAAGAGTGGGGTCTCTAGGGAGAGAGCTGCAGGGTGAGGCTGGAAGGAGCCTGGAGAGGGGGGCAGAGCGGGAGAGGCGGCACAGCTCTGGGGAGCGGGCTGGGGTCAGGCAGGAAAGGTCTCGGGCCAGGTGCCTGGAGGGTAAACAGGACCGAGGCTGCGCCAGGGCCAGGAGCGGCGCGATGGAGTCAAGCTGGGTCCTGTCTGCCCAGCACTGTGGGCAGCCGCTTCTCCTGCCTCTCCCAACAACCCCACTGGCCTGTGGACCGTCCCACCTGGGCCCTTCCTCCTGCCTCAATGGCCCCAACATGGCGGAAAGCTGCTCCCCACCTCTGGGGAATTCCTGGGCTCACAGCCACATCAGTGCGTGGGTTTCCTTCCCATTTTGCAGAAGAAAAAAACCGAGGTTCAGAGAGGTCGTGTGGCTGCCCCAGGTCAGCGTCACAGATGCTGGGGACACCGCAGGCCGCGGGGCAGCCTCCAGGGAAGTGTGTCCTCACCGGTCCCCTCCCCCAGCGCCCTGGTTCTGTATGGGAGAGGACAAGTGAGGTCGGTGTCGGGACCTTGCTGACCCTCCCTGTGCTGAGCCGGCAACTTCTCCACACAGCTGTGGCCCGTGTGTGCGTGTGTGTCTGTGTGTGCACGTGCATGTGCATGTCTGTGTGTGTGTGTGTGTGTGCGCATGTGTGCGTCTGTGTGTGCTTGCGTGCGTGTACGTGAGTGTGTGTGTCTGTGTGCATGTGCATGTCTGTATGTGTGCATGTCTGTGTGTGTGTCTGTGTGTGTGCGTGCATGTGTGTGTGCGTGTGTGTGAGTGTGTGTGTGTTGCTGGGGATTGAACCCAGGGGCAGTCTGCTTCTGAGCTACCCTCCACCCTTTTTATTTTTTATACTGAAACAGGGTCTGGCTAAATTGCCGAGGCTGCACTGTGATCCTCTGGTCTCAGCCTCCTGAGCGCTGGGATTGCAGGCGTGAGCCACCACGCCCGGCTACTGTGTCCCATTTGACAGAGGAGGAAACCGAGGTGCAGAGAGGGGACGTGGTTGTCCAAGGCCCCTCCTGAGGGCCTGCGGCTGGGTCTGTTCACTTCATGGTGAACCCCCGCTGTGGGGGAATCGAGGGGTGCAGAGGCTCTGGGTGGAGGTGGGGTGGAAGCCAGGACTCCCCGATGGTCAGGGGAGAGAGGCCTGGGACCCAGGACGCCCCTGCCTCTGGCTGCGTCCTGGGCTGGTTCCTGCGGGGCAGGGCCATGGGAAGTCCCCCAGACCTCCCCTCAGGCCTGGCCCTGGGTCCCGAACAAACAGGAAATGCCAGGCGGTCGTCGTCCCCCAGGGCCATGGGAAGCTCCCGCACTGGCCCAGCCTCGGTGGCCTTGGGCCCCACTGCGCTGTCTGACCGTGAGCAAGGCCCTGCCCTTCTCTGGGGCTCCTCTCCCCAGCTCCAGCCACAGCTCCGCCACCTCCCGGCACCTCCCGGCCATGTGACCTCGGGCTGCGCCTGTCCCACCCTGGAGCCCAGCTTCCTCTTTTGCAAAATGAGGGGCAGCGTGTGCGGCCTGTGCCCCATCCCCTGAGCCACTACCCCTGCAAGGCCGTGGGGAGGCCGGCCTCTGGAGAGATCGCTGGGCCCCCCGGGAATGGCGCCTGGCCTTCACCGGGCTCAGGGCCACTCCGTGCGCCCCGTACCCCAGTCTCCCACTCAGTGAAGGAGGCAGAGGTTACTGCAGGGACTGAGCGACAGGAGGAGGGACCGCAGAGGTGGGGGGCAGCGGGGAGCTATCTCTGCAGGACAGGACTCGGACCTGGAGAGCCGCGGCTGGTGACTGACTTCTCTTTCCTGGTGAGAAGGGCAGACAGGGTAGGACAGGGTGGGACAAAAGCTGGTGGCCAGATGGCAGGCCTGTGAGTGGTCCTCACACCTTCCTGCCTGGAGACTTCTCAGGAGGCCATAACCCCCCGGAGGCAGTGGAGCCTGGAAGATCAGAGAGGCACACCAGCTTGCCTGGCGTCACACAGCAGAGTGGCTGACACCTCCTCAGGTCTTCTCTGGGGACCTTGGGAGTCCCAGGTGTGAGTGGGAAGGAGCCACCTCCACCTTCCGGTTCCATGCAGGGGGCAGCGCAGGTCCCAGACCCTCAGGAGCGGGATAGATAAGACGCCGGGAGTCCCCTTGAGCTGCCTCGCGTGCAACGGGCTCCTGCGCTTGGGCCTGTCCACACCCTGAGGATGGACACTGGCCCTGCAGTGCTCCCCACCGGGCCGGGCGTCTGCCATGGGGGGTAACACTGTGTGGGGACCAGTGTCCGGCACACACCTCTGTGAACTGGGGCCACTGTTATTGTCAGAGACCTGTCACCGGATCCCTCCAGCCTCCGTCCTCATCTGTAATTCGGGATAATGAGTCGCTCCACGGAGGTTCCCCCACCAGGCTGTGCCCCAGGTCGTCTCCTGTAAAGCACCTACCGGGTGCCTGGCTCTTTGCTTTCACTACTATTCCAAAGCCCAGAGCTATGCCTAGCACATAGTAGGTGTTCATTCTGTCTTAGCTATTATTATTACTATTATCATTTGTGTGTGTGTGTGTGTGTGTGTGTGTGTGTGTGTGTGTGTGTGCATGTGTGGTACTACGGATTGAACCCAGGGGCATTCTACCTCTGAGCTACACCCCCAGACCTATTTTTTTTTTTGAAACAGGGTCTCACTAAGTTGCAGAGGGCCTCACAAAGTTGCTGAGGCAGGCTGCGAACCTGCGAACTCCTGTCTCAGCCTCCCAAGTACTGGGATTAGAGGCCTGGGCCACCACGCCCGGCTCTGTTTTTATTCTTCTGTCCCTGGCTGGTGCCTCAGCTGCCTGGGACCTTGGTAACACCTCCTCCTGCTAAGAGAGGGATGGCCGTGGCGCCTGCCTTCTGGAGCAGCCGAGAGCCCCTCCTCGCTGGCCACAAATACCTCTGGAGCCCTCCTGTCGCAGGAGCTGGGAACAAGAAGGGAAAAAGTCCTGCAGATCCCAGGTGTGGTGGCGCATGCCTGTAATCCCAGTACTGTGGAGGCTGAGACAGGAGGATCGCAGTTTTGAGGACAGCCTCAACAATATATTGAGACTCTCAGCAACCTACAAAGACCCTGTTTCCAAACAAAAAATAAAAAGGGTTGGGGTGTAGCTCAGTGATAGAACACCCCTGGGTTTAATCCCCAGTAACAACAGCAACAAAGTCCGGGGGAGGTACTGGTACGAGCAGGTCTGAGTGAGGGGGACTGTGCTGGCCATGCCGGGCCTGGGTGCTTCGGGGGACTTTGGCTTTATTCATGAGGCAGGAGCCGCGGGGCTCTGAGCAGAGGTGTGCACTGGGGGGAGCAGGGAGGAGGGAGCCCCCGGGGAGGCTTCTGCAAGGGTGCAAGGGGCCAGGCCAGTGGTGAACCCTGGACCCTCAAATCTTCCTCAGGCAGACTTCTAGCCCCATTCCACAGCTGAGGAAAGGAGGTTCAGAGAGAGCTGGAGAGCCCCTGGGGTCCCCGAGCCAGGCAGCGCCCCAGACCTGGGAAACGGGCCTCACCCAGGCCTTGCCTCGCGGGACCTGGAACCCTGCTCCTCTGGGCTTCTCCCTGGTCAGACCTGCCTGTCCACGCAGCGGGCAGGTACCGGCGGGGCGGGACCCGTCCTGCTGTGGGGCACGCTTCTCCACCCTGACTCCCGATGAGCACTACTGTTCCATTAGCTCATTAATAAACTAGATTATAAATCATACAGGTGAGATTCCACGGCCCAAGGCTGTCAAAGCACGTGCTAGTACTACCCTTATTTTATTTAATTTTTGGTACTGGGGATTGAACCCAGGGGCACTCTACCTCTGAGCTACATCCCCCAGCCCTATTTTTTTGTTTTGTTTTGTTTTGAAACAGGGTCTCGCTAGGTTGCTGAGAGTCTCACTGCATTGCTGAAGCTGGCCTCAAACCTGTGATCCTCCTGTGTCAGCCTCCCAAGTACTGGAATTACAGACATGCACAGCACGACCCAGCCATTACCCTTATCTTAAAGCTGGGGACAGAGACCCATATAGGAGCAGAGCCGGTGTCGGTGCCGGAGGTCACGCAGTGGTAGCACTGGGCTCGGAGCCCGCAGATCTCAGTCCAAAGATGTGGCATGGAAACAGGCAGTTCTGGGGTTCCAGCCAGCCCCCCTGGCAAGACAAATGGGGAAACAGAGGCCTCAAGGCTCAGGGACCTAGCCTGGCCGCACTGAGACCCCAAAGCCGGCTCTGCGGAGAGGCCTCCCAGGACCCCTGGCAGCTGGGGCACTCGGGGCCTGCAGGAAGCGGCCAGGGCCGGGCCGCCGCTTTGATCAGCTTTATGAGCCGCGGCTGTTTATGGAGTGTGCGGCCCCCGCCCCGCCACCCAGGGCTGTGTCTCGTCACCAGCGCTTGGGATATGAGCTGTCCCGGGAGAGTCTGTGGCCCGGTCTCAGCACCATTTCCTCCAGCCTGGCCCTCCCTGTGCCCCTTGGCCTCTGCCCCTGGGAACCGGGGTGGGGGGAGCAGACGGGGGGCCCCTCGGGCCAGATCCCGGTGTAGGGGGGTGCAGCCAACCCTCTGTAACTCAAATAAAAGCTCAGGACGGCGCAGGGTCTTTGCCCTGGCTGCGCCTGCCCAGCCCGCCCCCTCCCTGGGTCCTCCCTGCGAGTCCTGCAGACTAATCTCCCTGCCCGTCTGTCTGGAGTCTCTTGCTCATTCCTCCGGGGGAGGGTCTGTCGGCTTCCCAGTACAGAGCCCTCACTCCTCCCCGTCATCCCCACGCCCCTGGCACCTCGCATGGCTCTGGTACACAGAAGGCACTCAATAAATGTTGTGTGTGTAGGGGCACTGGAGATGGAACCCAGGGACATTCTACCTCTGAGCTACACCCCCAGCCCTATTTTATTTTATTTTATTTTTTGTGGTACTAGGGATTGAACCCAAAGGCATTCTACCTCTGAACTACACTCCCAGCCCTATTTTTAATCCTCCTGACTCCGCCTCCCTAGTACTGGGATTCCAAGCGTGCGCCACCACGCCCGGCTCTAATAATTTTTTTTTTTTTTTTTTGCGGTACTGAGGATTGAACCCAGGGGCATTCTACCTCCGGGCTACAACCCCAGCCCTATTTTTTTTTTATTTATTTTGAAACAGGGTCTCACTAAGTTGCAGAGGGCCTCACTAAGTAGCTGAGGCTGGCCGCGAACCTGCGATCCTCCTGTCTCAGACTCCCAAGTACTGGGATTACAAGCGTGCACCACCATGCCCGGCTCTAATAAATATTTTTTGAATGAAAGATAAACTCTTGGGGGGCGTGAGCTGCAGGAAGGCTGAGGCCCTGAAGTATCAAAGCAGCTGCCCCTGCCCTGCCCCGGCTCAGCCCCTCTGTGGAGGAGGAAGCAGGTTACCCAGGTGACAGGTGAGGGACCTGTCCGGTGTCCCCCAGCCCCAAGGAGCAGGACTGGGATTCTGTCCCAGGTCCTCCACCCCAGACCCCAGGTTTGTCCCTCAGCCCCGCCCCACCCCCACTCTCCCCACTCCGGCCCCTTTCCCGGGCCTGGTCACACCTGTCAGCGCATGACAGGAGCTGCAGGCGCAGGTGTCCGACCAGCCGGGCCAGCTCGGGGCACGCATGGGGGGCTCTTCGCCCAGGGGCGATGCTCTGGGATGCCGGGGACACCTGCTGCACACCTGCCCTGCCCCTCAGCTGCCACTCCGGCCGGGCGACTCCCCACACCCACAGGACCACAATATGCCGTTTTGTCCTCAGAGAGCGCACAGGGTACCAGCTGCGTGCTGTGACCTGGGGCAGGCGCTCCCTCTCGCCCGAGGAGGCCGCAGCAGGTGGGGGCTGGCCACCCCCTCCCAGCACACTCGGCCACCAGCAGCGGCCTCCTGCTCCCCTGGCCAGCTGGGAGGCAGGGCGGGGGCCGGTGGCTCTCTCTGCTTAACAACAACCCTGGAGGCAGTCCATGTGCTCATCCCTTATTCTAGAGGAGGTTACAGAGGTCCAGAAACAGAGAGGGCAGGGCACTTGCCCAAGGTCACACAGCAAGCAGCGTTCAACCCCAAGCGTGTGTTTTTCCTGTTCTTCTAATGCGTCTCTCCTGGGAATCAATGTTACTTTAGCCTTGGCTGAAAACCGACCGTGTGTCACGCATTTGCCATCCCAAGTTGATTCGAAATAATCCTTAAGCAGACGGGGACTTGCCGAGCTCTGAGCTAGGTCAGGGGGCACAGCACAATGAGACAGACAGACAGACATGACCTCAGGCTCTCACCTTCGGGGGGGGGGACAGAATCAGCCAGCAAAGAAGACCCCAGAGCCATCGCTTCAGACGCCACAGGGGCACGCAGTGAGTGAGGGCCTTAGGGGGCCAGGCTGGCCTCGGGGGTCCCTGAGGACTCAGCTCTGAGAAGGAGCCACCATGTCAGGAGGAGAGGAGGGTCCCCGGCAGCTAGGACAGTGAGCATGAAGGCCCAAGCGGGCGTGGTGGCCGAGCGGTATCCAGAGCAAGGGAGGAGCGGGCGCCGACCAAGACTGGCCTCTGTCTCCTCGTCTGAAAATTGGGCCTCGCTGCTCCCAAGGCCGCAGGATGCCCGGGGCCTGTGAGGAGAGTGGGCGCTGTCGCTCTGCGTGGACGGACCCCTCCTGCCCCTGGAGGCCTTCCTGTACCTGTCCCTCCCCAGCCCAAGCAGAGCCCTCTGGGCCCGGGGCGTGTCAGGGCCTCTGGGAACCTTGTTACCCCCGGCTGTAAAATGGGCTCAGCTGGCCGCTCAGGGCAGGTCTTGCCGGGTCAGTGGACGGCTGGCACTGGGCAGGCACCGGGTCAGAGGCTCCCAGAGGGCGCTGCGTGACCCAGCACTGTGAGCTCAGAAGGAAGGTTCACTGGGCGTGGTGGCCCACACCTGTCATCCCAGGACTTGAGAGGCTGAGACAGGAGGATTGCAGGTTCCAGGCCAGTCTCAGCAACATACCAAGATGCTCAACAACCTAGTAAGACCCACTTTCTTTTTTTTTTTTTTTTTTGCGGTACTGGGGATGGAACCCAGGGGCATTCTACCTCCGAGCTACGCCCCCAGCCCTATTTTTTATTCTTTATTTTGAAACAGGGTCTCACTAAGTTGAGGAGGGCCTCACTAAGTAGCTGGGGCTGGCTGTGAACCTGGATCCTCCAGTCTCAGCCTCCCAAGTACTAGGATTACAAGCGTGCGCCACCACGCCCAGCTAAGGCCCTATTTCAAAATAAAAAAAAAGGGCTGGGAATATAGCTGGGAGGTAGGATGCCCCTGGGTTCAATCCTCAATACCACCAAAAAAAAAAAAAAAAAAAGAAGAAGAAAAAGAGGAAGCCGGGCGTGGTGGCGCACGCTTGTAATCCTAGTACTTGGGAGACGGAGACAGGAGGATCCGGGTTCGTGGCCAGCCTCAGCTACTTAGTGAGGCCCTCCCCAACTTCGTGAGATCCGGTTTCAAAATAAAGTATAAAAAATAGGGCTGGGGGTGTAGCTCGGAGATAAAAAGCCCCTGGGTTCAATCCCTGGTACCGCAAAAAAAAAAAAAAAGAATAAAAAATAGGGCTGGGGGTGCAGCTCGGAGGCAGAAGGCCCCTGGGTTCAATCCCCAGTACTGTAAAAAAAAAAAGAAGAGGAAGGTTCTCGGCTCCAGGTCAGACCAAGCCAGACTCCCTCTGCCTGCGGGCCCAGTGGCCCGTCTAGAGGCACCTCCTCAGGAGCTTCGACGTCCCTGAGACCCCGGGTTGGGTGGGGGGCACCAGGGCCTGTCACTGCCCATCCAGGCAAGGGCCTGGGAGCACCCAGATTCCCAGCATCCCAAGCAGCCCATCACACAGGCGAGGAAACATGTTCCGAGGGCGCAGATGCCTGCCGGAGGTCCCGCAGCTGGAAAGGCCGGCCTCTCACACTTGAACCCAGCGCTGGCAGACTCACACTTTCTCTACTCAGCCATGATGCTGCCCCCCAACCATCCTTCCATTGTCAAAACAACCCAGTGAGCCGGGCGTGGTGGTGCACGCCTGTAATCCCAGTGCTTGGGAGGCGGAGACAGGAGGATCGCAGGTTCGCAGCCAGCCTCAGGTATTTAGTGAGGCCCTCTGCAACTTAGTGAGACCCTGTTTCAAAATAATAAATAAAATAGGGCTGGGGGTGTAGCTCAGAGATAAAATGCCCCTGGGTTCAACCCCTGGTACCAAAAAAACCCAGTGGGGTCAATATTTATTGTAAGCCTACTGTGCCCATGAGGAAACGGGGCTCAGAGAGAAGGGACTTTGTTTTTCAAGGCTTTTCTAATTTATTCAACAAATTTTTATTGGGTACCTACTCTGTGCCAGGCCAAAATGGATGAACAGGGACCAAAATAAATAAGTCCAGCTTTTGTGACTCCCCGTTACCCCATAGGAGAGACAGACATTGAACCATTCAAGAATGATCGGAAAGCCGGGCGTGGTGGCACACACTTGTCATCCCAGTACTTGGGAGGCTGAGACCGGAGGATCCTGGTTCGTGGCCAGCCTCAGCTACTTAGCAAGGCCCTCTGCAACTTAGTGAGACCCTGTTTCAAAATAAAGAATAAAAAATAGGGCCGGGGGTGGAGCTCGGAGGTAGAATGCCCCTGGGTTCCATCTCCAGTACCGCAAAAAGTTAAAAAAAAAAGAAAAAAAAGAATGATCGGCACCAAGTCCTGCAGGCAGGCTAGGGTGTGAACCCAGCTGTCACTTGCTGGCTATGTGACCTCGGGTAAGTTACTTAACCTCTCTGTGTCTCAGTTTCCTCATACCTGTAAAATGGGGGATAATGATAACCCCTAGTAATTATTATTATTATGTGCTGAGTTCCTTGCTCAGCCTACGAACAGTAGAGTCCCCACGCCGAGCTGTGCCGCTGCTCTGTTCTGTCATTACCGACATGTCGTGAGCACGCTGCGCCATCGACGTAGACCGGCCGTGTTTCATTTCGCTGTTTTTCCTCAATGTCAGGATGTATGGAATAGCAATAAACCCACGAACTACATCACTTTCATCCACGTTAATTCACAGAATTCTCATGGTTCACTTGGCGGCCACGGAGGTCACAGGTTCTTAATGATTAACATCTATAACACTAAGTCACACATCACACGTCACAATGATGTCTATACGTCGGTTACAGAAAGGCCAAGGAAAGGTTCACAATGGCCACAGGGTTTAAAGAGGCAGTGATTAGCCGGGCGTGGTGGCGCATGCCTGTAATCCCAGTACTTGGGAGGCTGAGATCGGAGGATCCGGGTTCACGGCCAGCCTCAGCCACTTAGTAAGGCCCTCCGAAACTTAGTGAGACCCTGTTTCAAAATAAAGAATAAAAAATAGGGCTGGGGGTGTAGCTCGGAGGTAGAATGCCCCTGGGTTCAATCCCCGGTACCACACACAAAAAAAAGAGGCAGCGATTAGTCAGTACGGTGGCGCATGCCTATCATCCCAGCTGCTTGGGAGGCTGAGGCAGGAGGATCCCAAGTTCAGGTCAGCCTGGGCAACTTTCTGGGACCCTGTCTCAAAATAAAAATAAGCTAGCCGGGGTGGTGGCGCACGCTTGTAATCCCAGTACTTTGGGAGGCGGAGACCGAAGGATCCGGGTTCGCGGCCAGCCTCAGCTCTCTCTCTCTCTCTCTGTCTGTCTGTCTCTCTCTCCTTAGTGAGGCCCTCCGCAACTTCGTGAGACCCGGTTTCAAGATAAAAGTATAAAAAATAGGGCAGGGGGCGTAGCGCGGAGGTAGAACGCCCCTGAGTTCAATCCCCGGTACCGCAAAAAAAAAATAATAATAAAAAAAATAAGCCAGGCATGGCGGCGCACACCTGTGATCCCAGTACTTGGAGATTACAGGAGAATCACAGGTTTGAGACCAGCTTCAGCAACTTGGTGAGACTCTGTTTCAAAACAAAAAATAAAAAAGGGCTGGAGATGTAGCTGGGAGATAGAATGTCCCTGGGTTCAATTTCCAGTACCGCAAAAATAAATAAATAAATATAGAAATAAAAGGTCTAGGAATATAGCTCAATGGTAGAGTGCTTGCCTAGCATGCACGAGGCCCTGGGTTTAATCTCCTGGGACCCCCCCCAAAAAAATCATGCCAAGAACAAAGGCAGAGGGCAGCTAGACACGCAGCAGCCACCGCAGGTGGCCAGGTGAGATCAGGAACCAGCCAAGAACCCAGGGGCAGAGCTGCTCCAGGTGAGGGTCTGGGCAGCAGACAGTTTTGTGGTGCTGGGGATTGAACCCAGGGGCAGTCTACCTCCAAGCTACACCCCCAGCCCTTTTTATTTTTTATTTTGAAGCAGGGTGTTGCTAAGTTGCTGAGGGTCCACCAACTTGCTGAGGCTGGCCTCGAACCTGCGATCCTCCTGTCTCAGCCTCCCAAGTACTGGGATGACAGGTGTGCGCCCCACGCCCAGCTCTTACTTTCTACTTAGAAACAGGGTTTCACTAAGTTGCGGAGGGCCTCGCTAAATTGCTGAGGCTGGCCTCGAACCTGCGATCCTCCTGTCTCAGACTCCCAAGTACTGGGATGACAGGCGTGCGCCACCACGCCCAGCTCATGGCCTGGTTTCTGTTATGGGTTTGATGCGCCTGTGTATCCATGTCTCTCGGATTTAATTCAATAAGCACACAGGTGATCATTTTTATTAGCACAATTAATTTATCAGTCTGTGCCTTATGGCCGTGCTGTGCAGCTGGGGGTGATTTCCAGTAAATTCTGTGTGGCCAACACCTGGTGGGCCTCTCCTTGTTCAAACAAGTCACCAAGTCACTCAGCCTTACTTCTCACACTCAAAATGGAGTCGCTTAGCCGGGCGTGGTGGCGCACGCTTGTCATCCCAGTACTTGGGAGGCTGAGACAGGAGGATCCAGGTTCGCGGCCAGCCTCAGCTACTTAGTGAGGCCTCCACAACTTAGTGAGACCCGGTTTCAAAATAAAGAATGAAAAATAGGGCTGGGGGTGTAGCTCGGAGGTAGAATGACCCTGGGTTCCATCCCCAGTACCGCAAAAACTAAATAAATATAAAAATAAGTAAATGGAGTTGTGCAGGGCAGAGCACAGCCTGCCCTCCACACGACTATATGCCGGACCCTGGTCTGGGAGCTGGGGACACAGAAGTGACTGAGAGGCACTGTCACTGCCTGCGTGGGGGTCTGATCTGAGTTCAGGTGTCCTGATTCCCACAGTCACAGAGCTACTTCCAGAACCGCCTCCTCCAGGAAGCCTTCCACAGTGACGCTGGCCTGCCAGCCGCCTCACTCTGGGACTGGATCGCCCTCCTGCTGCACCCTGGGGGCCTAGCGCCCCTCTCCTGGAGCTGGCGCTGCTCAGGATGGAGGGGAGGGCTCAGGCTCTGGACAGATGTTGAATCCATTATGGTCCTGGCAGATGCTAGGAGCTGGGTGGGTGGGGTGAGAAACGGCTTCGCAGGCTGGACTGTCCCTGCCCTGCTGCTCCTGCCAGCCCTCCCCTGGGCAGCGCCAGGCCTGGCACGGAGGAAACTGAATGCAGGGGGGCCTGGGGATTTCTCTAGAACATGCAGCAAGCCTTTGACCCACAACAGACAGGCAGCGATCGCAGCCCGGGGGGCCCTCGGACCAGCCAGACCCTCAGAGGGACAGAGGCGTCTTCTTTGACCCCCACGGGGTTTGAAACAATGTCCTTCCCCACAAGATTCCCAGCACAATCCAGGTTTCCTCTCTCCCCGCGGGAATGGGCTGTTTTCCTGCCCACCGCACCACAGTCCCCGCGAAGCCCTCTTGCCCCGCCCTTCGTTCATGTAAGTACCTGCCGAGCACCTGCAGGCATCGAGTCACCTGAACTTTGCTTAAAGCAAGGAAATTCCAAGCGGTGGAATCTCAGAAAGGGGTCAGGGTAGGAAGGGGCCGAGGGCCAACAGCAGCCTTTGCAGGCAACGGAACTCGCCCCGCTGGCTGAAGAGGAAGCGTCCCCTCTGACCTCCACAGGCGCTGCGGACTGACCCCCGGGCCGTCCGCGCCGGGGCTTGTCTGTCGTGCGTGCAGAGTCTCGGTTCCCGGGTGGGGCTGCAGGTGTGTGTGTCTGTGGGCACGCGGGACTTTGGATCAGCCATTTCCTGGGTGTGTGATCCTGGACAAGGGCCCCACCTGCTCTGGGTCTGGGAGAGAGAGAGAGAGAGAGAGAGAGAGAGAGAGAG
>PVJS01048743.1:0-14922 GCA_004027185.1 Glis glis
ATCCTCCAGTCTCCGCCTCCCAAAGTACTGGGATTACAAGCGTGCGCCACCACGCCCGGCTCCTGGCCCTACTTTTTATACTTTATTTTGAAACCAGGTCTCACGAAGTTGCGGAGGGCCTCACTAAGTAGCTGAGGCTGGCCGCAAAGCCAGATCCTCCAGTCTCCGCCTCCCAAGTACTGGGATTACAAGCGTGCGCCACCATGCCCGACCTCAGAGCCCAATATCTTTTTGTGTGTGTGTGTGTGGTGCTGGGGATTGAACCCAGGGGCACTCTACCTCTGACCTACACCCCCAGCCCTATTTTTTGTTCTTTATTTTGAAACAGGGTCTCACTAAGTTGCGGAGGGCCTTGCTAAGTAGCTGAGGCTGGCCGCGAACCCGGATCCTCTGGTCTCAGTCTCCCAAGTATTGGGATTACAAGCATGTGCCACCACACCCAGCCCAATATCTTTGTCATTGTTATTGTTGTACTAAGGATTGAACCCAAGGACATTCCATGTCTGAGTTACACCACCAAGCCCTTTTTTATTTTTTGTTTCAAAATAGAGTCTGGCCTTGAACCTACAATCCTCCTGTCTCAGCCTCCCAAGTACTGGGATTACAGGGGTGCACCTCCATGCCTGGCTCAGAGCCCAATGTCTAACAACGCAGGAACCTTGGGAACTGCTCATTGTGCTGACCTCGGAGCAGAAAGACACGCACAGCATGTCAACCATTCTGGAAGCCCCAAACTATGACAAACGGATGAGACCAGGTCTCAGAAGCAGGGTTGGTGTCTCTCCAGTATTTAAAACAACAGGACATGGCCTGAATACAGGGTTTTTTTTGTGTGTGTGTGTGTGGTACTGGGGATTGAACCCAGGGATGTTCTATTTTGAGCTACACCCCATGCCCTGTTTTACTTGTTTATTTTGAAACAGGGTCTCACTGAGTTGCGGAGCCTGGCCTTGAACCTACGATCCCCCTGTCTCAGCTGCCCAAGTATTGGGATTATAGGCATACTATATCATGCTCAGCTCCTTTATTTTTGAAACAGGGTCTTGCTAAATTGCTAAGGCTGGCCTCGAACCTGCGATCCTCCCTCCCGTCTCTGCCTCCCAAGTACTGGGATTACAGGCCTGCGCCACCACGCCCGGCTTGAATCCGTTCTTAAACTGGTGCCAAGTCCCACAGCCCATTGAAGACCCTGAGCAGTCTGCGCCTGCCCTGCGGTGGACACCACACCGCGCACTGGGCCTTTAGGACTTTGTGTGACCTGACCCCCGCTTGCCTCCCTACCTGCCGCTGGGTCCTCAGGAAGCCGCAGCCTCGCTGGCCGCCTCTCCGTTCCCGCACGTCGCAGGCTGCCTCCAGGTTTGGTCCTTCACAGGCGCCGCCCGAATCCTCCTTCCCTCCCGCCTCCTTTAACAAGAATCCATTCATCCTCACAGAACCCCTAGCCTGTCCCTTCCTGAGTGGGCTGGATTCTCCTGTCCTGCTGCATTGCAACATATCGTTGTAATGTTTAAATATGTTCATGTGTGTAACTTTTATATGTTTATTAGACTAGACCCTTCACAGGGGCAAGAACCTAGAAGCTCTGCTCAGTAGCCTAGCACCTGACGAAACGTCTCCCCCATCCTGAAGTCTCGCAGACCACTGCGTGAGAATGACTGTAATGGTATTCTTAAGGGGCCTCCCCCTCCTTCTCCCCCTCCATCACTTCCTCCTCCACCTCTTTCCCTCCTTCCCCTCCCTCCTCCTCTTTGGTGGTACTGGGGATTGAACCCAGGGGCGCTCTACCACTGAGCTACATCCCAGTCCTTTTTTTTTGTTTGTTTTAATTTGAGACAAGGTCTTGCTAAATTGCTGATGCTGGCCTCAATCCTGCAATCCTCCTGTCTCAGCCTCCCAAATACTGGGATTACAAGTGTGTGCTACTGCGCCTAGTTTGTACATATATTTTAAATTATTTATGTCTAATTGACAAATCATTCTTTTTCTCATTGTGAATGTCTCTTTTTATCTCTGGTTCTATGTTGAAGCTAATTTTACTGATAGTAAGATACCCCTGCAAAACCATGCATGGTGGTGCACATCTGTAATATCAGTACTTTGGAGCCTGAAACAGGAGGATTGCAGGTTCGAGGACAGCCTCAGGAACTTAGAGAGGCCATCTGCAACTTAGAGAAATCCTGTTTCAAAATAAAATAGGGCTGAGAGCATAGCTCAGAGGTAGAATGTCCCTGGGTTCAATCCCCAGTACCCCCACCCACTCACACACGTCTCTTCTCTTATAAATCTGAAATATCCAGCCTTCGCCAGGATGTGGGAAAAGGCTCAGCTTGCACACATCTGGCAAGAGTGAAGTCTGTTTTAGGGGCAGTTTGGAAGGATCCATCAGAATTTCAAATATACCTGCTCTTTACCGTTATACCTTTTCTGAGAACATGTCTTTGTGATATTGTGAAATATGTATTTGGCCTTTCTCCCATCTCCTGGCATACTACTAAAATTCTCAGACTCTTTAGAGTAATGAGTGTCTTTTTGTATGCTATTAAGTTGAGTGATGGCTGGCTGGCCCCAGGTAGCTCCAGGATGGGGGCTGGTCACCTGAAAGACCAGAGAAGGACCAGAGTTGGGACTTTCAGCACCACCACCCCCACATCCAGGGGAGAAGGGCTGAAGGTTGAGTGCCAGCAGCCAAAAATGTAATCGATCATGCCTTATGTAATGAAGCTTCTATAAAAGCCCAAAAGGACAGAGTTCAGAGAGCTTCTGGTTATACCTGGAGCTTCTGGAGAGAGCAGGGAAGCTCTGCCCTCCTCCCGCCTGCCTGGCCCTCCACATCTCTTCCTCTGGTATTGATTGGCTGGCCCTGTGCATCTCTTCCTCTAGCGCTGATTGGCTGGCCCTGTGCATCTCTTCCTCTAATGTTGATCGGCTGACCCTATGAAGCTCTTCCTCTGGTGTTGTTTACCTGACCCTGTGCAGCTCTTCCTCTGGTGTTGATTGGCTGGCCCTGTGCATCTCTTCCTCTAATGTTGATCGGCTGACCCTACCAGCTCTTCCTCTGGTGTTGATTGGCCGGCCCTGTGCAGCTCTTCCTCTGGTATTGATTGGCATCCTTTATGATGTCCTTTATAGTAATTGGTAAATATTAACACAATGTTTCCCTGAGGTCTGTGAGCCACTCTAGCAGATGAACTGAACTTGAGGAGGCGCCACGGGAAGGAGCCTCCATTTACAGCCAGTGGGTCAGAATCACAGGGAAAACAGCAGGCCTCACAATTGGCACTGTCAGGGGACAGTCCTGGGGACTGAGCCCTCAGCCTGTGGGGTCCAAGGCCACCTCCGTGTGGTTAGTGTCAGAAGCGCCTATGGTTAGAGGCTGCCCATCTGGTGCCCGCCGCACAATGGATTGCTTGGTCTTGTGTGGGGATGTTGGTCATAGATATGATTTGTGTTGTGAGAGAACAGTAGGAAAAATTGAGTTTGGTATTTTCCTCTATATCATTGGGGTCCTCCAGGAAATTCCAGGAGGCCCATGAAGTACTGAGATGATCTCTTCTTTGTAGTTTGTGAGAGTGAGAAAGAGGAAACTATTTACTTACGTATTTATGTATGTATTTATTTATTTAGTGGTACATTCTACCTCCGAGCTACACCCCCTGCCCTCTTTATGTTTTTGTTTTGAGACAGGGTCTTGCTAGGTTACTGAGAGTCTTGCTGGGTTTCTGAGGCTGGCCATCAACCTGCGATTCTCCTGTCTCAGCCTCTCAAGTACTAGGATTACTGCCATGCACGACCACACCCGGCTTAGGAAATAATTTAAATGCTTGAGTGGGGGATGAATTGAATGGTGATGAATCCACACTATAGAATAATGTGGGGTGTTTGAAAAGCACCAGATGGTTGGAATGTGATGACATGGAGGGGACCCCCAAACATGTGGTGGAAAAAGCAGGTGGTAGAGTGACTGTGATGAGACCTCCAAAAATGTGCTATTGAAGGTGTCTCCCAGTTTAGACACAGGCATGTCCCCTCTGCAAATGCCTTGAGACTTGTTGGTTCCAGAAGGGTAAGGAAATGCCTATCTAATCTTTAGCTGGAGCGAGGCTCACCTAGGGAGCAGAGATTTCAGCTACCACACATGACAAGGAATACGGACTCTAGAGATCAGTTCAGAGAAGTCACCAAAGAAACCACAACTCTGACAAGGAGCAGTGACCACCCCTCGGAGTGCTGAGACTCTCATTTCCAGAGTTGACACATTATTATTATTATTATTTAAAATGTCTACTTTAAAAAACATAGGAAGAAGCCGGGCGTGGTGGCGCACACTGGTAATCCCAGTACTTTGGGAGACGAAGACTGGAGGATCCAGGTTCGCGGCCAGCCTCAGCTTTCTCTCTCTCTCTCTCTGTCTCTCTGTCTCTGTCTCTCTCTCTCTCTACTTAGTGAGGCCCTCCGCAACTTTGTGAGACCTGGTTTCAAAATAAAGTATAAAAAATAGGGCCGGGGGCGTAGCGTGGAGGTAGAACGCCCCTGCGTTCAATCCCCGGCACCGCAAAAGAAAAAAAAAACACAGGAAGCCAGGCGTGGTGGCGCATGCTTGTAATCTCAGTACTTGGACTTACTTTTTTGTTTTTGTTTGGTTGGTTAGTTTTTGTTTGTTTGTTTGTTTGTTTGTTTGTTTGGGGTACCAGGGGTTGAACGCAGGGGCGTTCTACCTCCACACTACGCCTCCGGCCCTATTTTTTATACTTTATTTTGAAACCAGGTCTCACGAAGTTGCAGAGGGCCTCACTAAGGAGAGAGAGAGAGAGAGCGAGAGAGCTGAGGCTGGCCGCGAACCCGGATCCTCCAGTCTCCGCCTCCCAAAGTACTGGGATTACAAGCGTGCACCACCACGCCCGGCTGTTTGTTTTTATACTAGGGACTGAACCCAATGAATTCTACCTCTGAGCTACACCTCCAGCCCTATTTTATTTATTTATTTTTATTTTGAAACAGGGTCTCACTAAATAGCTGAAGGTCTCACGAAGTTGCTGAGGCTGGCCATGAACCTGAGATCCTCCTGTCTCAGCCTCCCAAGTACTAAGATTACAGACATGCACCACCATGCCCAGTTAACTTATTTTATTTTATTAAGATTTTATTTTTCCGGGCGTGGTGGCGCATGCTTGTAATCCCAGTACTTGGGAGGCTGAGACCGGAGGATCCGGGTTTGCGGCCAGCCTCAGCTACTTAGTGAGGCCCTCTGCAACTTCATGAGACCCGGTACTGGGGATTGAACCCAGTGGCGTTCTACCTCCGAGCTACAACCCCAGCCCTATTTTTATACTTTATTTTGAAACCGGGTCTCACGAAGTTGCGGAGGGCCTTACTAAGTAGCTGAGGCCGGCCGCGAACCCGGATCCTCCGGTCTCTGCCTCCCAAGTACTGGGATTACAAGCATGCGCCACCACACCTAGCAAAAGATTTTATTTGCTCTACTGGGCATTGAACTCAGAGGCATTCTATCTCCGAGCTACACCCCCGGCCCTATTTTTTATTGTTTATTTTGAAACAGAGTCTCACTAAGTTGTGGAGGGTCTCACTAAGTAGTTGAGGCTGGCGGCAAACCCGGATCCTCCTATCTCAGCCTCCCAAGTACTGGGATTACATGCGTGTACCACCACGCCCAGCCCTATTTTTTATTCTTTTTTTTTTTTTTTTTTTTTTTTTTTTGCGGTACCAGGGATTGAACCCAGGGGCATTTTACCTCCGAGCTACACCACCGGCCCTATTTTTTACACTTTTTTTTTAATTTTTATTTTTTGGTATTGGGGATTGAACCCAGGGGCATTCTACCTCCGAGCTACACCCCCAGCCCTATTTTTTATTCTTTATTTTGAAACCAGGTCTCACTGAGTTGCGGAGGGCCTCATTAAGTAGCTGAGGCTGTCTGCGAACCTGCGATCTTCCTGTCTCAGCCTCCCAAGTACTGGGATTACAAGCATGCGCCACCATGCCCAGCTTTATACTTTATTTTGAAACCTGGTCTCACAAAGTTGCAGAGGGCCTCACTAAGTAGCTGAGACTGGCCACAAACCGGATGCTCCGGTCTCCGCCTCCCAAGTACTGGGATTACATGCGTGCGCCACCACGCCCGGCCCTATTTTTTATTCTTTATTTTGAAACAGGGTCTCACTAAGTTGCAGAGGGCCTCACGAAGTAGCTGAGGCTGGCTACGAACCTGCAATCCTCCTGTCTCAGCCTCCCCCGACTGGGATTACAAGCATGCACTACCATGCCCACCTTACTAGATTTTAAATCAGCTATTTTAATATGGTCAATGAAAGGAACCAAACATACAAAAAGATGCTCAACATCACAAATCATCAGAGGAGTGAAAATCAAAACCACAGTTAGTGAGCACTTCAAACCCATTAGGAGAGCTACTCAACAAAACAAAAGAGAATAGAGTGTTGACAAGGATGTAGAGACATTGGAACCCTTGTATAACTGTGATGGGAATGTAAACAGTTCAACCACTGTGGAAAAAAATATGGGAGCTCCTCAAAAAATTAAAAAGCTGGGTGCAGTGGTGTATGCCTGTAATCCCAGTACTTGGGAGGCTGAGACAGGTGGTTTGCAGGTTTGAAGCCAGCCTCAGCAAGTTAGCAAGGCCCTCAGCAGTTTAGCGAGACCTTATTTCTAAACAAAACTTAAAATAGGGCTGGGAGTGTATCTCAGAGGTAGAATGCCCCTGGGTTCAATCTGTAGTAAAACAAAAAAAAAAGCAAAACCAAACTAAAAAAAAGCCTTAAAACCAGTAGAACTGCTTTATGATCTAATAATCTGATTTCTGGGTATATTATTCAAAAGAATTGAAAGCAGGGTCTCAATGAACTACTTGTACACCCAGGGAGTTTTATTCAGCCTTATAAAGGAAGGAAATCATGTCACATGCTACCACATGGATCTACCATGAGGATATTATGCTAAGTGAAATAAGCCATTCGCAAAAAGACAAATACTGGTGCTGGGCGTGGTGGCGCACGCTTGTAATCCCAGAACTTGGGAGGCTGAGACGAGGATTGCAGGTTCGTGGCCAGCCTCAGCTACTTAGTGAGGACCTCCGCAACTTCGTGAGACCCTGTTTCAAAATAAAGAATATAGAATAGGGCTGGGGGTGTAGCTCAGAGGTAGAATACCCCTGGGTTCAATCCCCAGTACCGCAAAAAAAAAAAAAAGACAATTTCTGTACTATTCCACTTACACAAAGTATGTAAAGTAGTCAGATTGATAGAAACAGAAAGTAGAATGGGGTTACCAGGCAAGAAGGAAATGGGGAGTTGATTAATAAAGTTTCAGTTCTGCAAGATGAAAAATATCTGGAGATTTATTGCATAAAATGTGAATAGTCTTTATTGAACTGCACACTTAAAAATGGTTAAGATGGTAAATTTGGTTTTAGATGTTTTTTAGTACAATTTGAATTTTTAATGAAAAAAGGAGTAAAATATTGATGTGTACTACAGCATGGATGAATCTTGAAAACACTGTTGTGCAAACGAAGACAGATACCAAAGACCATATATTGTGTGATTCCGGTTACATGAAATGTCAAGGAGAGGTACATCCACAGAGACAGTAGTGGGCTAGTGGTTGCCAGGGGCGGGACTGGGGGAGATGAGGAGTAACTATGGATGGGTATGGTGTTTCTGTTTTGGTGATGAAAATGTTCTGGAAATTAGTGGTGATGGTTACACAAAATATAAAAACAAAAGAACAAAAGTACTGAATTGTACACTTTAAACAGGTTTTTGCAAGTACTTGGGAGGCTGAGACAGGAGGATCACAGGTTTGCTGACAGGCTCAACAAATAGTGAGACTCTCATCAACCTAGTGAGACCCCGTTTCAAAATAAAAATAAAATAGGGCTGGGGATGTAGCTCAGAGGTAGAAGGCTCCTGGGTTCCATCCCCAGTACCACAAAATAAATAATAAATAAATAAATAAATAGGTTTTTTTTGTGGTACTGGGGATGGAACCCAGGGGCCTTCTACCTCCAGGCTACACCCCCAGACCTATTTTATTTCTTATTTGGAAACAGGGTTTGGTTAAATTGCTGAGAGCCTCACTAAATTGCTGAGGCTGGCTTTGAACCTCTAATCCTCCTGTCTCCAAGTCCCAAGTACTGGGATTACAAACGTGTGCCACCACGCCTGGCTATAAATAAATAAAATTTTAAAAATAAAAAAGCAGCTGGGCCGGGCGTGGTGGCGCACACTTGTAATCCCAGTACTTGGGAGGCTGAGACCGGAGGATCCAAGGATCCGGGTTCACGGCTAGCCTCAGCCCACCGCAACTTCGTGAGACCCTGTTTCAAAATAAAGTATAAAAAAGAGGGCCAGGGGTGTAGCTCAGAGGTAGAATGCCCCTTGGGTTCAATCCCCAGTCCCGCAAAAAAAAAAAAAAGAAAAAAAAAGCAGCAGGGCGTGGTGACATGCTTGTAATCCCAGTACTTGGGAAGCTGAGAATAGAGGATCCGGGTTTGCGGCCAGCCTCAGCTACTTAGTGAGGCCCTCCGCAACTTAGTGAGACCCTGTTTCAAAATAAAGAATAAAAAATAGGGCTGGGGGTGTAGCTCGGAGGTAGAATGCCCCTGGGTTCAATCCCCAGTACTGCAAATAAATAAATAAATAAATAAATAATAAAAAAGCAAGTCACAAGCCGGGCGTGGTGGCGCACTTGTAATCCTAGTGCTCAGGAGGCTGAGACAGGAGGATTGCAGGTTCCAAACAAGCCTCAGCAGCCTAGTAAGGCCCTGTTTCAAAAATAAATAAATAAACCACCAACAACAAAAGGGCTGGAGGTGTAACTTGGAGGTATAATGCCTTTGGGTTCAATCCCCAGTACAAATAAATAAATAATATAAAAAAGCAAGTCATAGCTAGGCGAGGCGGCATATATATGTAATCCCAGAATTTAGGAGGCTGAAATAGGAGGCTCCCGGGTTTGAGGCCAGCCTCAGCAACTTAGTGAGACCCTCACCAACTTAATGAGACCCTATTTCAAACTAAAAAATAAAATAGGGCAGGGGTATAGCTCAGAGGTAGAATGTCCCTGGCTTCAATCCCCAGTACCAAATTAAATAAATAAGTAAATATTATCCAGGCGTGGTGGTGCAGGTTTGTAATCCCAGTACTTGGGAGGCTGAGACTGGAGGATTCGGGTTCGCTGCCAGCCTCAGCTACTTAGTGAGGCCCTCTGCAACTTAGTGAGACCCTGTTTCAAAATAAAGAATAAAAAATAGGGCTGGGGGTGTAGCTCAGAGGTAGGATGCCCCTGGGTTCGATCCCCAGTACCGCAAAAAAATAAAGAGAATAAAAAATAGGGCTGAGGGTGTAGCCTGGAAGTAGAATGCCCCTGGGTTCAATCCCTGGTACTGCAAAAATTAATAAAAATAAATAAATAAATAAATATTAAAAAGCAAGATACTTAACAACATATAGTGTGTGCTATGGTTGGAGGTGGTTTGGAGGAGGTTCGTGTGCTGGCAGTTTGGTCCCCAGTGTGGTGATGTTAAAAGGTGGAGCTTTAAGAGGCGGGGCCTAATGGAAAGGGATTAGCTCACTGGGTGTGTGCCCTTGGAATGGATTAAAGTAGTTCTCCTGGGACCACAGTTCTCAAAAGAGCAAGTTGTTGTAAAAAGAGGAAGCGCGCCCCTGCATCCCGCTGGCTTCCTGTCTTTCAGCTGATCTGTTCTGTGTGTGCTTCCACCATGTGACATCATCACCATGTGACATCAGCCGCCATTTGGCTGAACAGATGGGCTGCCTTGTCTTGGACTTTCAGCCTCCAAAACTGAGCTAAATAAAGCTCTTTTCTTTATAAAGTACCTAGCGTTAGGTATTCTGTTACAGTGTTAGGTAGCTAGTGAGACATTAGCAGATGGGGTCAGCTGGGACAGACGAGAAGTTACCTGCACATCCTAGCTCATCTTGACCCCCTCCCTGTGGGAAGGGGACTGAGAAACAATGAAGGGTCATTAAGGTGCAAAGGGTAGTCGATCGCCCCAAATGTAATACATATAAACAACGTGTCCAGAGAGAATATAAAACCCGCCTCGTGGAGGACTCTAGGCTGCTTTCCTTTCTCAGAAACTGACCACTGCAGACCCCATCTCTGGAGTGCAACCCCATGTATGCATGTATGTATGCATGTATATATGCCAATTTGTAGTTGGGCATGATGGTGCACACCTGTAATCCTAGTACTTGGTACTTGGGAGGCTGAGACAGGAGGATCACAAGTGCAAGGCCAGCTTCAGCAACTTAGCAAGACCCTCAACAACTGCCCCAAGCCCCTCTCCAATCCCGGGAATGGCCCGTTCCAGACACTTTTTCCCCTGGAGTGTGACCCTTTCCCCTCTCCTCCTGGTTTTCTCATATGGCATCTTCGCTTCTCTAAATAAACCTCCTGTATTCCCCATTTGTGCTTTCTGTTTGAATGCTTTCCAAGCAGATAAGCAAGGACTGAGGTTGTGTGAAATAATAAGATCTCCCACCCTAGAGCTGGGCGTGGTGATGCATACCTGTAATCCCAGTACTTGGGAGGCTGAGACAGGAGGATTGTAGGTTTGAGGACAGCCTCAGCAAATAGTGAGAATCTCAGAAACCTAGCAAGACCCTGTTTCCAAATAAAAACAAAATTGGGCTGGGGGTGTAGCTAAGAGGTAGAATGTCCCTGGGTTCAATCCCCAGTGCCCCCCCACACACACAATCTCCCACCCTGTAACAACAGCAACAGAAAATGGAATAATACAGGAGGTTATATATATGTATGCATATATATATGCCAATTTGTAGTTGGGCATGATGGTGCACACCTGTAATCCTAGTACTTGGTACTTGGGAGGCTGAGACAGGAGGATCACAAGTGCAAGGCCAGCTTCAGCAACTTAGCAAGACCCTCAACAATTTAGCAAGACCCTGTTTCAAAATAAGATTTGGGAGGCTGAGACAGGAGGATTGCAGGTTCGAGGACAGCCTCAGCAAGTAGTGGAACTCTCATCAACCTAGTGAGACCCTGTTTGAAAAAATAAAAATAAAATAGGGCTAGGGATGTAGCTTAGAGGTGGAATGCCCTTGAGTTCAATCCCCAGTACTACACACACACACAAAGAAAGGCTGAAACAGGAGGATCGCAGGTTCGATGACAGCCTCAGCAATATAGTGAGAATCTCAGCAATCTAGCGAGACCCTGTTTCAAACAAAAACTAAAAAGAATTGGGGGTGTAGCTCAGAGGTAGCAAGCCCCTGGGTTCAATCCCCAGTACAAGGAGGAGGAGGAGGAGAAGGGGGGGGGAATGGGGAGGGGGAGGAGGGGGAGGGGGAGCAGGAGACCCTGTTCTAGCTCTATCATGACTTTAGTGAACTTATCATTTTTTTTTTTTTTTGCGGTACCGGGTATTGAACCCAGGGTCGTTCTACCTCCGAGCTACACCCCCGGCCCTATTTTTTATCCTTTAATTTGAAACAGGGTCTCACGAAGTTGCGGAGGGCCTCACTAAGTAGCTGAGGCTGGCCGCGAACCCGGATCTTCTGGTCTCCGCCTCCCAAGTACTGGGATTACAAGAGTGCACCACCACGCCCGGCAATTTATTATTATTATAATGGCCCTGGGATTGAACCCAGGGGCATTCTGCCTCGGAGCTACACCCCCAGCCCTATTTTTTAATTCTTTATTTTGAAACATCTCGCTATGTTGCTGAAGCTGGCCTCAAACCTGTGATCCTCCAGTAGTGAGCCTCCCAAGCACTGGGATCACAGGCACGCGTCACCGCGCCCAGCGTGGCGCACTTATTCTGAACAGGAGGAAAACAGCAGACAGCCCAGTTTCTGCCCCAGGCGACGCCGACTTTGGCATAGTCTAGCCATTAGATTTGGCGGGAGACACCGCAGGCCCGCAATTCCCAGAGGGAAGGTTCGGACGCCGCCGCGCATGCGCCCCGCCGTGGGACGGTGAACACGGCTGCGCCAATCAGCGTCGGCCCTCCGGGTCACGTGCCCGGGCGCAGCTAGGCGGCGCAGAGTCGGGCGCCGCGACCAGCCGGACGCGGTCGGAGGCTTCCGGTTCCGGCGTAGCATTCGGGCTATGTGTCGGCCTGAGGTTTGTGAGCTGTGAGGTTGAGTCTCACTTGAGCTATTCTCCTTTTCCGGAAAAGTGGCGCTGTCCAGGGCGGAGCTGCACGAGCTGAAACCATGGATAGAGAAGACCGTGAAGAGGGTGCCGGGTGTCTCAGAGCCCACAGGGGCACGGCAGCATTGGACCGCGAGGGGGCATGGACAAGAAGAAGGCGGCTGACCATCGGGCACCTTTTCTTTTTTTTTTTTTTTTTTTTTGCGGTACCGGGGATTGAACGCAGGGGCGTTCTACCTCCGCGCTACACCCCCGGCCCTATTTTTTATACTTTATTTTGAAACCGGGTCTCACGAAGTTGCAGAGGGCCTCACTAAGGAGAGAGAGAGACACAGAGACAAACAGAGAGCTGAGGCTGGCCGCAAACCCGGATCCTCCGGTCTCCACCTCCCAAAGTACTGGGATTACAAGCGTGCGCCACCACGCCCGGCTTATCTGACACCTTTTCTATCAATCGTCAATTCTACCCTCCGATTTGTGGACAAACTGAGGCTGTGGAGGAAGGCCGAAGCTCTGGGCATTCCGAGTCTAGCAGTGACAGGAGCAGAAAACGAGAGCTGAAGGAGGTATGTGGTGTTGACTCTGAGATCACTAACGAATCGTCAGGAGTAAAGAAATGACGAATACCCCATTTTGAAGAGGTAGAAGAGGAGCCAGAGGTGATCACGGGGCCTCCCTCAGAGAGCCCTGGCATGCTCAGCTCCAGATCAAACGGATGATGGAGGCAGCAACACGACAAATCGAGGAAAGGAGGAAACAGCCGAGCTTCATTAACCCTCCTACACCTCAGCCAAACACCACTGCTTCCTCCCAACCAGAGCGACCTCCGATTGACAGCGCTGTTCAACCCTCCCAGGCTGCTACCTTCATGAATGATGCCATTGAGCAGGCCCGGAAAGCAGCCGAACCACAAGCCCGGATCCAAGCCCAGCTGGCACCGAAGCCGGGACTCATCGGCAATGCCAACATGGTGGGGCTGGCTAATCTCCATGCATGGGCAATGCTCCCCCAAAAACAGTTAAAAAATCAAACTAAACCTACAGCCCTGATCCTCCATGAACAAGGTCGAACTGTAGATGCAACAGGCAAGGAGATTGAGCTGACACGCTGCATGCCGACTCTGAAGGCCAACACCCGTGCTGTGAAGAGGGAACCGTTCAAGCAACAGCTAAAAGAAAAGCCATCAGAAGACATATAGTCCAATACCTTTGTTGACCCCCGAGTCTCAATTGCCCCTTCCCAGCACCAGAGATACACCTTTAAATTTCATAAGGGCAATTTGAGAAGATTGTTCAACGATTATGGACAAAGGCTCAATTTTGCAGGCAGAGATTTCACAGGCTGCTCGAAAAACAGGCATCCATACTTCAACTAGGCTCACCCCCATTGCTCCTAAGAAAGAGCTAAAGGAAGGTGCTGTCCCTGAAATTGAGGGGTGGGACTCTTACATCATGTTCAGTGGCTTTGTCCTTACAGAGGAAAATCCCAAGAAAGATTATTTTGGAATCACAGATCCTGTTGAACATCCAGCCCAGCTCAGTCCTCCAGTTGACAATGGTACACCAGTTACTCTGGAGGTATATCTTTTTTTTTTTTTTTTTTTTTTTTTGCGGTACCGGGGATTGAACCCAGGGGCGTTCTACCTCTGTGCTACACCCCTGGCCCTATTTTTTTTTATACTTTATTTTGAAACCGGGTCTCACGAAGTTGTGGAGGGCCTCACTAGGTAGAGAGACAGGGAGAGAGAGAGAGAGAGAGAGAGGCTGAGGCTGGCCGCGAACCCGGATCCTCTGGTCTCCGCCTCCCAAAGTACTGGGATTACAAGCGTGCGCCACCACGCCCGGCCTGGAGGTATATTTTACAAAGAAGGAACAGAAGAAACTTCGTAGGCAAACAAGGAGGGAGGCACAGAAGGAACTCCACCAGAAAGTGAGGCTGGGCCTGATGCGTCCTCAAGAACCCAAAGTGAGAATTTCTCATTTGATGCGAGTATTAGGAACAGAGGCTGTTCAAGACCCCACGAAGGTAGAAGCCCAGGTCAGAGCTCAGATGGCAAAAAGACTGAAAGTGCGTGCAGAGACCAGCGCTGCCCGAAAACTTACAGCAGAAGAGAAAGGTCAAGAAAATCAAAAAGCTTAAAGAAGACATGTCACAGGGGGTACTCGTCTCTGTATATAGAGTTCGCAATTTGAGCAACCCAGCCAAGAAGTCCAAGATTGAGGCCAGTGCTGGGCAACTGTACCTGACAGGGGTGGTGGTGTTACGGAAAAACACGATAGTTCCATGGGGAGTCCTGAGGAGTTCCCCGGTTTGGGGATCAGAAACTCACCTCAGGACCCTTGGGGTCCTTGGCTTCCGTGGTGAAAAGAATTTCAGCACACGTCAGAGAAAAAGACAGAGGTTTTATTTAGGAAAAGTGGGGATACACATTCAAGGGAGAACACGGGCCACCTCGAGAGCATGAGAGAGGCCTTTGGGATCTTTGCAATCCTTTTCTTATAGGGGACCCAGATTGGGGGGTGACTAGGGGCACATGCGGAAATGGGGTAACATGGGATGGCCGGTCTCCTTTCTTTGAATTTTCAGGCTCTCACCATTTCGTTGGTGGGTGCAGAGTTTGACAAAAGGTGAAAATTCCTTTTGTTGCAGGACCCTCAGTTTCCCCCCTGGTCCCAGAGCAAGGATCTCCGGAGGCCGGAATCAGAGACAGGTTTCTTTTTTTTTTTTTTTTTTTTTTTTTTTTTT
>PVJS01048744.1:0-14934 GCA_004027185.1 Glis glis
CACACAATTTTTTCCCATGGCTGCTGGGTAGATCTGACACTAAATCACCGCAAACCATGGGGCAAGTCATCGGCCTCAGTTTCCTGATCTGCAACTGCAGTGAAGTGGCCACCTTCGTGAGCCTCTGCAGCTGTGGCAGCACTCCCCCTCCCCTTGAAGGATGCGCTGGTGTTTTGTGGGTGGGGTGGAGGGAGTGGCGTGGGAATAACCAGCCAGGGATACACAGGTGATGGGGGTGGGGACGAGGGCAGAGTCCCCCTTTCTACAAATGACTGTGCAGCTTCACCCGGGGAGGGCGAGATGGATCTGTGATGTGTATTCCTTTGCCACATCTGGCAGTGTTCTCTGAAATGGAAGGCACACTGCAGTGTTCTAAGTTATGTTGAAAGAATTTTGGAAGTGAAAAGAGAGATAGAGAAATATTTCAGAGCTGGGGGTATAGCTCAGTGGTAGGGTGCATGTTTAGCATGCATGAGGCCCTGAGTTCAATTCCCAACACACACACACACACACACACACACACACACACACAGGCAACTATTTTCTTCAAAATACCAATATTGTAGCTGGGTGTGGTGGCACACACCTGTAATCCTGGTACTTGGGAGGCTGAGACAGGAGGATGGCAGGCTCAAGGCCAGCCTCAGCAACTTAACAAGATCCTGTTTCAAATTTTAAAAAGTGGGGGGGCTGGGGTGTAGCTCAGATAGTACGCCCCTGGGTTCAATCCCCAGTACTTAAAAAAATGCCAATAGTGTCGTAATCGGCCACAATTCATGACTTGCTAAACGTGCTGGCGTTCTTCACACCTCTGAGCCCCACAGGCCTGAGGGGTGGCATCACTCGGCCATGTTATGACTAAGGACGTTGGAGCCATAGGCTGTCACTTCAAGAGTCAGCTCAAGGCAGAGCCTGGCCCTGAACCCGTGGTGACGAGAAGACAGAGAAAAGCAGAAGCCTCCAGTCTACCCAGAAATGACACTCTGTGGTTAATAACTCATAGAGATGGGCGGGGAATGAGCATGGCCTTTTCAGGTTAAATGAGTTAATATATATTAAAATATTAAGATGAAAATAAATTATATTCTGCTCAAATGTTAGTAACAGGATTTCTTATAGAATAAGGAAAACAATTATATTAAGAACCAGAAAACAAAGTTCAACAATTTGCCATTTATAAATTACAGATATATAGCAAAATATACACACAAATTTTAAAATAAAATGCTGAGCTAAACTCTATCGTGCAAATGAAAATGTAAGAAAAGCAAAGGAGCTTTAAATATGGTATTTGGAAAAGAGAAGTTTAAACTAGAAGCACTAAAAAAGGCAAAGAAGGTACTAAAAGGCACAGTTTTCAATATATAACTATTAAACATATATGCCCCAGACATACTTATTGATCATTTATACCCTGCCTATTTCTCAAAAGGATTTGAGAGCCAGGTGTGGTGGCACACACCTGTAATCCTAGTACTTGGAAAGCTGAGACAGGAGGATTGTAGGTTCAAGGCTAGCTTCAGCAATTTAGTGAGACCCTGTTTCAAATTGAGAAATAAAATCAGGCTGGGGGTGTAGCTTTGGCACAGAATGGCCTTGGGTTCAATCCCCAGTACCAAAAAAAAAAAAAAAAAGTTTGAGAAAACTGCACCACTAACATAGAAACAACATACATAAAAGAGAAACAGAAATTAAAAGTGAAATAGAAAAGCCAGGTGCGGCGGCATACACTTGTAATCCCAGTACTTGGGAGGCTGAGACAGGAGGACCACCGGTTCAAGGTCAGCCTCAACAACTTAGCAAGACCCTCAACAACTTAGTGAGACCCTAGTTTTTTAGGTTTTTTTTTTCGGTAGTGGGGATTGAACCCAGGGGCGTTCTACCTCCGCGCTACACCCCCGGCCCTATTTTTTTATACCTTATTTTGAAACCGGGTCTCACGAAGTTGCGGAGGGCCTCACTAAGTAGACAGAGAAAGAGAGAGACAGGGAGAGAGAGAGAGCTGAGGCTGGCCGCGAACCCGGATCCTCCGGTCTCCGCCTCCCAAAGTACTGGGATTACAAGCATGCGCCACCATGCCCGGCCTAGTTTTTTAGTTTTGAAACTCAAAAAATAAAAAGGGTTATGTATGTAGTTCCAAGGTAGAATACTCCTGGGTTCAGTCCCCACTACCAAAGAGAAAAAAAAAAAAAAGTAAAACAGAAGCCAGGCATAGTGGTGCATATCTGTCATCTATCTCAGCTACCGGGGAGGCCGGGGCAGGAGAATCATATGAGTCTAGGACTCTGAGGACTTTGAAGCCAGTCTGGGCAACATAGCAAGACTTGGTCTCAATAATAATAATTACAAATTTTAAAAATAAAAAACAAAAGTGGGGAAATATAAATGCACACACAAAAAGAAAAAGCATACAAAAAAATTGGAATATGGTTAAATTGGGTAAATGAGTATTCTTAACTGTTTAGGGGTCTCAGAGCTCTTTCAAGATGTGATAAATGCTGCAGACCCCCTCTCAGAACAACCCATTCATAGCCGGGCGTGGTGGCGCACGCTTGTAATCCCAGTACTTGGGAGGTGGAGACCGGAGGATCCGGGTTCGCGGCCAGCCTCAGCTACTTAGCGAGGCCCTCCGCAACTTCATGAGACCCGGTTTCAAAATAAAAAGGATAAAAATAGGGCTGGGGATGTAGCTGGGGGTTCAATTCCTGGTACCACAAAAAAAAAAAAAGAACAACCCATTCATCCACAAATCCACACAGTTGTTTGAGACCCAGGGGCCCACAGCCCCTAAAGTCCCTGCATGCTCAGGCCCTGGCGGCCTTTGACCACAGGTTAAGAACTCTAAAATAAGTGAAAGTTACATAAAGTATGGATTTGAGTAAAATAATTAAAAGTTGGCAAATAAAACAGATGGAATAAAATCACTGGTTTTGAGAGTACGCAAATGCTTTATAAAAGTTGGCAATATATTCTGGCCCAGTGAAGTCCTATGGGCACCTAGAAATGTCAACACCACAGCACAAGAAATAAGCAGCAATGACCTAAGCATTCAATGGCCGAATATTTCATCACCTGGAAATATTAAAAATAACAGTTGGGCCAAGAATATTCCCAGAACTATAACAGAGAAAAGTCACTTGTTAAAACTTATGGAGAGCAGACAAAGCTGTAACACTAAGGGGAAAAAACAAACAAAACATCTTTACTAGGAATACTAAAAATACGATTAACCATATCTAAACGATTAATCTTAGAATTGGAAGGTATTAAGCTGAGAGAGACAGAGAGAAATACATATACTTTGACAAAACACTTAGATTAGTAAACAAAATCAAAAGTTGGAGTTTTATAACACTTAATATCTAAATAAACCATTGTTGGAAGAGAAAAAATATAAAACAATAAAAACAAACAATTAAAAGATGATTCAAATTACCAGGGATCACCTCTTATAACCTTACATTATTTGAGAATCTAAATGAGATTTTTAAAAAATATGTAATAAAACAGTGAAAGAATTTGAACAGAAGGAACTAGGCTCTGCCCATATTTCCAAAGAAGAAAAGTACCTGGTCTTACAATGCTATGTCAGCATCTGTTAATGCTGGTGGGATGGGGCTATTCTATCCCCATGTTAAGGGGAAAGGAAAGGGAGGGAGGAGAAGGAGAAAGAAAGTGCATATTCAAAACGTGAGAGGGGCATAAAGTAGACCATGAGAAGCTGGCATGAGGAGAGGGCAGCGAGCAGGGGGGCCTGTTCAGAGGGGGAAAATTGGATCGGCTGATATAAAAATCTATGTGCAGAAAAGCTCCTGGGAGTTGGCTTTAAGGAGAGTGGTGACATGTGCAAAATGATGCTTTAAAAATAAAAAAATAAAAATTTTGTGGTACTGGGGATTGTGGTACCAGGAGCATTCTACCTCTGAGCTGCACCCCCAGCCCTATTTTTTTAATTTTTATTTTGAAACAGGGCCTCACTTAGGTTGATGAGTCTCACTACTTGCTGAGGCTGTCCTCAAACCTGTGATCCTCCTGTCTCAGCCTCCCAAATACTGGGATTACAGGGATGTGTGCACCATGCCCAGCTTTAAAAGTCAATTTGGCTGGGGTGTGCAGGGAAGGAGAGAGACCCAGGGTGGGTGACAGATGCCTGCTGGATAAAGACAGGCCCGACCAAGGCTGAGGTGGAATGGGGGTGGGGTACTGAGAGGAGATAGATCTTCCAGGGGCTCCTCCCTGATGCCACCTGCTGCCCCAACTGTGTCTCACCATTCTCTTTTTGCTCCTGAATGAATGACTCAAGAGCTTGGGTGTCAGCTGCCTGTAGATAGTACCCAGGGCCGCCTGTCACACCCTGGAGCTCTGTCGTCCAGCTGGTCATGCAGTGGGCTCGGGGGACACTGGGCTGCTGGGAGCAGTCAGGACTGGGGCAAAGGATCACCTGAGCCCAGGACTTTGAGTCTTGAAGAAGTCCAGCTATCCCGCAGTGGACCATCGTCCCATCGTCCAAAACTCTCTGGCCTACCAAGTCCCACTTATTAAGTAACAAATATGGCTTTCCTGCATTTATTCCTCAAAACTGTACAAAACGGCCACATTGACTTCTGACCAGCTGAAATAACCAGCATCGCCATGCTGAGTTCATGTGATTCAGCTGGTCAACAGTCCAGGCTGCCTCTTTCCCCACTAGCTCCAGAGGAGCAAGGAGCTAGGAGCTGGAAAGGGGGTGGGGAGTAGCCAACACTAAAGAGATCTCCCACGAGGCTGGGGATGTAGCTCAGTGGTAGAGCGCTCCCTGGAATGCACTAGGCCCTGGATTCCCCGCACAAAAACAGAGAGAGGGAAGGAAGGAGGGAGGGAGGGAGAAAGGGAGGGAAAGAGAGAGAGACAGAGAGAGAGACAGAGAGAGAGAGAGACCGAGACCCCCTGGCCTGGGACAAATGCTTATCAACTGACCAGACAACTCTCACTGCCTGAGCTCACAGCCAGGGCCCTGGGGTGGGGGCAGGGACAGATGGACTTCAAGCTCACTTGGCTGCGAAAGCACTGTCAAGCTCAGCCTCATTTTGAATGGGAGGTATGTGGCCAGGTCCCGGTCACCCCCTCTCGGATGGGGAAGCGGACCCTGGGGAGGTTATGGGACTTGCTCAAGATCACACAAGTAGGAAGGGGCAGTACTGGGACCTGAACCCAGACCTTCCGATCAAAGCGCAGCCTCCTCCACGGGAATGCCTGCTCCCACATCCCCACACCAGGGAGCAGAGAGGGAGGCTGAGACGTGGCCAGACTGGAAATGGGCCTGCGGGTGTCCGAGGCACGCTCTGGTCTCAGGAGCACGGGATCTCGGGGAGGTGCTGTTCCTGGGGCATCAGTGCCCAGGCTGAGTCACAGTCAGGTGTCACACATCCTCTGGCCACATGGGACCTGACAACCGTCACTGCCCTCCTGTGACCGAGCCACCTGAGAGACCTCAGGTCAATGAGAGGGTTATGAACCCACACCCAGGGGCTCCCCACGCTTACCTCCAAGCCACTAAATCCATCCTTCCAGAACCTCCTCTGCCTTGCTAACCTGTATTAGTTGTCCCTAATTCCCAACCCAGGAAGACAGTTCTATTTTGCCTCTGCTGTATCTACTTTTGAATTCATGTTCTTCAGCTGACTTGGACTGGGCACGTGGTTTATGTTCTGAAAGTGCCAGCTACAACCTGATTTAAAGAGTTCATCTAGCCAGGTGTGGTAGCACAGGCCTGTAATCCCAGTACTTGGGAGACTGAGACAGGAGGATCTTGAGTTTGAGGCCAGCAGGCGGTAACTTTGCAGGACCCTGTTTCAAAATAAGTAGCCGGGTATGGTGGCCTGTGCCTGTGGTGCCACAGTATTTGGGAGGCTGAGACAAGAGGATCGAAGGTGTGAGGACAGCCTCAGGAGGTAGTGAGACTGTCATCAACCTAGAGAGACCCTGATTCAAAATAAAAATAAAATAGGGCTGAGGGTGTAGCTTGGAGGTAGAATGCCTCTGGGTTCAATCCCCAGTACCAAAAGTAAAAATAAATAAAGAAAAAGGGGCTGGGAGTGTAGCTGAGTGATAGAGGGCCCAAGGTTAATCCCCAGTACCACAAAAAAGAAAAAGGGTTAATGAAGCCGGGCGTGGTGGCGCACACCTGTAATCCCAGGACTTTGGAGGCTGAGACAGGAGGATCACAGGTTTGAGCCTCAACAAGTAGTGACACTCTCATCAACCTAGTGAGACCCTGCTTCAAAATAAAAATAAAATAGGGCTGGGAGTGTAGCTCAGAGGTGGAATGCCCCTGTGTTCAATCCCCAGTACCACACACACACACACACACAAAAACAGAGTTAATGACTTTTTTCTTGGATTAACTCGACTTTCTGCCTCTTGACACTTATCTTTCCAGACTTGGCAAAAAGCAGAGAAGGCAGTGAAAGCTCGCAGGCTTGGGAGAAAACCAAGAGCCTGCTCTCTCTGGGGGCTGCCTCCCTATCACCCCGCTCTCCCTTCCACCCGGAAACCTGCTGAGGGCCTGGTGCTGGGCCCAGTGCCACGTGGCCCTTCCCCTGGAGGGCATGCTCAGGAGGGCTTGCGGGAGGGTTTCCATCCCGCAAGTGCGGGGAGGTAGGTGGGGTCTACACGGCCACGTGGGTATAGGCTCCATCTGGCCAAGACTTCCAAGCTGTGGCGGGGCTCCCCTTCTACAGCTTCTCCCCCGCGTGGGTTTTCTGGTGCCGGATCAGGTGCGAGCTCCCCCGGAAGGCCTTGCCGCACAGATTGCACACGTAGGGCTTCTCGCGGGTGTGGGTTTTGTAGTGCTCGATGAGGGCCGAGCGGTGGCGGAAGGCCTTGCCGCACTCGCAGGAGTAGGGCTTCCTGCCGGTGTGGATGCGCTGGTGCTGGATGAGCGCCGAGCTGTGGCAGAAGGCCTTGCCGCACTGGCAGCACTCGTAGGGCTTCTCCCCGGTGTGGATGCGCTGGTGCTCGATGAGCGAGGAGCTCTGGCTGAACGCCTTGCCGCACTTGTGGCACGTGTAGGGCTTCTCGCCCGTGTGGGTCTTGCGGTGCTCGATGAGGTTGGAGCTCTGGCTGAAGGCCTTGCCGCACTCCTCGCACGGGTAAGGCTTCTTGCCGGTGTGGATGCGCTGGTGGCGGATGAGGTGCGACCGGTGGCAGAAGGCCTTCCCGCAGAGGCCGCACTCGTGGGGCCTCTTCAGGCTGTGGATCTTGCGGTGCTGGCTCAGGCCGGAACTCTGGTTGAAGGCCTTCCCGCACTCCTTGCACTGGTACGGCCTCTCTCCCGTGTGAATCCGCTCGTGTTTGCGGAGGCTGGAGCTGCGGCTGAAGTCCTTCCCGCACGCCGCGCACTCGTACGGCCGCTTTCCCGAGTGGACCTTCTGGTGCTGGGCCAGGGCGGAGCTCTGGCGGAAGGCCTTCCCGCACTGGCCGCACGCGTACGGCTTCTCCCCGGTGTGGATGATCTGGTGGCGCAGGAGGTGGGAGCTCTGGCTGAAGGCCTTCCCGCACTCGCCGCACTCGTACGGCCTCTCCCCGGTGTGGATGACCAGGTGTCGCAGCAGGTGGGAGCTCTGGCTGAAGGCCTTCCCGCACTCGCGGCACGCGTAGGGCTTGGCTGGCGGCGGGGTCCCAGGCACCATAGCCCCTGAGTCCCCCCTGCCCGCTGCCTCGTGGCCGCGAGCGCTGGCCTCGCCTCCACCCTGGATGATCTGACACACACTGCGGTCTGGTTTCTGCAGAAAGGCTGGCCCAAACAGCTCCTCGTCCTGAGCTTTGGCTCCCGGGAGGCTATTCTGATGTTGAACGGGACTTGAGCAGAGACGGAAGTTCCCGTCGTAATCGTCCGGTTCCAGGTCTTGCTCCCCAAGAGGGATCTCCTTGTAAATAATAGCCATGTGCTCCAAACCTTTTTCCCGCAGAAAAGGGTCCCCCAGGCCCTCCCCTGGGAAAAGTTCTTGCTGCGTCTCTAACCTGTCCCCAAACATAAAGGTCTCGCCAAACTTGGTTGCTGGGGGAACCTCCATTGTGAATCTGGTATCGCCCCCAATGACAGAATAACTTTAAAAATGTTCTTGGCTATGTGCAGTGGTGCACACCTGTAATCCCATACTTGGGAGGCTAAGACGGGAGAATCGCAGGTTTGAGGCCAGCCTCAGCAACTCAGCAAGACTGCTTCAGAATAAAAAGAGCCAGGGATGTAGCTTCGAGGTAGAATGCTCCCAGGGTTCAATTCCCAGTATCACATGCACACACATACAAATATGTTCTTCTTTGGACCGCCTGTACTGGTACAAAGGATGTGGTCAAGTCAGCAAGTCAAAAGATTCCTAGGAGCCTCCTTCTGGTACTAGACTCTGCAGTGGAAAAGACCAGATGAGTATAAGATACAATCTTACCTTAAGACTATCTCAGTTGACTTAGAGACAGGTTCCATTTACCAGAAACAACTACAAGGAAGACAGGTGGACCTAATCGAGTGCCACATCATGTGTCTAGACTCTAAGGGTTCAGAAAGTGGAGCCATTGTGGGAAAGAGGGCAGGATTCCGGCTACTTGATGACACTGGGGGTGGGTTTCATTGGGAAAGAGAGCAGCTCCCTCTTACACTAGGTGAACGGCACAGCCGCCAGCCAGGTGCCAGGCCAGAACCCTAGAATCAGCCTACACTCCCACATTCTGGCCCCACTGGCCTTCCCATCCACTTCCTGAGGCTGCAAGCAAGAGGCCTCTGTCCTCACTGCCACTGCCCAGCTCAGGCCTCAATGCTCGCCCCCTAAGCAGCCTCCCATCTCCAGCCTCTACCCTTCCCCCTGGTCCCCACACTCTACAATGCCACCAGAGCCAAGTACTGAAAGCACAAGCCTGATCGTGTCCTTTTCCTTCTTAGAACCTTGCAACAGCCCAGCTCCATGAGGGGATTCACATCTGGCCCCTCCAGCCCTGTCTCCTGACTCTCTCACACACACACTAACTTTCCAGCTCAACAATCCATTTGTGCTGCTTTTGTTTTCTTCTAAAAGATCCTTCCCAGAGGGGCATGGTGGTGCACGCCTGTCATTCCAGAACTTGGGAGGCTGAGACAGGAGGATCGCAAGTTCAAGGACAGCCTCAGCAGGTAGTGAGACTCTCATCAACCTTGCCCCTGGGTTCAATCCCCAGTACCACAGAAAATAAATACATAAATGGTCCTTCCCATTCTTGGACTGCCACTTGCCTTCTAAGATGTTAAATGCTGCCCAGGAAAAATCATACAGCTATGCATGGCACCATGACAGATTTCCAGTTTCCAATTTCAGCTGGGACCTTGGCACTCGGCACCAGCATCCCATGACCTCATCGCCAAATCTCTCTCTTCTTGGTCCTCACCTTCCCACCCCATCTGGCATTGCTTACCAATACCTCCTTCTCCAAAACAGACATTTCAGAAGTTGCAAATTGGCAGCCGGGGGATCCTGCCATACAGACACATTTTGTTTGGCTCTCAAAGAGCTGGGTTCTTCCTTACTTGCCAATATTTAAAACTCAGTAAGTTTCTGGCTCTCTCTCAAAAAACTGAAAGATGGGACAATCCGAGCCCGCCCTTTTATTAACCCACGTTGCCTAACTGGGTGCCTGAAAGCTTCTGGCTTGCCTCCACTCCCCACGATGGCTTTATTCCCTTAGTTTCTGAAGTTTTCTTCACAAGCCTCATGCCCTCCGATCCCTCCTTCTTGGTAAAATCCAGTTGTTGCCAAGGTTCCCTCCTCGGGGTTCTCCATTCACACTGTGTAGCCCCTACATGCTCGACTCTCCACTCTGAATAAAAAGTTGACCCCGGGCGTGGTGGTGCACGCTTGTAATCCCAGTACTTGGGAGGCCGAGACAGGAGGATCGCAGGTTCGCAGCCAGTCTCAGCTACTTAGTGAGGCCCTCTGCAACTTCGTGAGACCCTGTTTCAAAATAAAGAATTAAAAAAAAATAGGGTTGGGGGTGTAGCTCAGAGGCAGAATGCCCCTGGGTTCAATCCCCAGTACCAAAGGAAAAATAAAAAGGTGGCAATCCTCTGTCCCCCACAAAGCGTTAAATATTTTGGGTCCGAAAATCCAAAGTTCCGGACCCCCATCTCTCTCGGGGCCTTCCCCAGCTCCCCCTGCATCCGTCACCCCATCCTCCCGGTAGCCCCCAGAGCCTGGGCACCGGGCAAACCCTCGGTGCAGAGAGGTGCTCCCGGCTGGAGGTGCTCCTGGCTGCCCGGGCGGCGACGCGGCGCCCCTTGGGCTCCCCACCCACTGCGGACGCCCACCAGAAGGACAGGCGGTCGGGAGGACTCGGCGGGTCTCTCACCTGGGCCGGGGCGGGGCTGAGCGGCACACCTGGGCCGGGGCGGGGCCTCGGGCGGGCGGGGCGGGGCCCCGGAGCTGCTCCAACCCGCGGCCGACGCGGCCTCGCTGTGCCGCAGCTGCCGACGCGAGCCCGAGCGCCTGGAGCCCCGCCCCCGGCCCGCGGCACTTCCGGGACCGCTCTAGGCCGCGCGGAGGTCCCGGCGTCTCGGTGGTCCGCCGGACCCTGGGGCACTGAGAACCCGGAGCGGGAGGTCTCTGTGATGGGCACAGTGACTCGGACAGTCCCACAAGCGTGTCTGGCCCCACAAAAGCTGGGCCGGCGTTGGCCGGAGTGCAACGGAGGAAACTAAGGCCAGGAAAGGTGGTCGGGCACTTGTCTTGGGGCTAGGGGAAAGGCAGAGGCCGCCAGAGCGTCTGGGGTCTTCAGGAGAAGAGGAGGGTATTCCCGGGGGTCATGTTTGTATTTACCCCTCATTCAAGGGTAGCTCCGATCCTGCCCATCCTCCCGGCCCCCACAGAGATGGAGATGGGGAGTGGCGGGGTTTGACCGGGTCAGGACCCAGGAGGTGGCTGAGAGTGTAGAAGGGACCCTCACAGGCCCCTGGAACCCCCCAACTCTATGCATCTGGGTGCTGATCTTCAAACATGAGGCGCCTCTTAGGAGCACCAGGAAGGAAGAGGAATGTGTTTAGGTTTTTTTCTTTGTGGTATGAGGGATTGAACCCAGAGGCATTTTACCTCCAAGCTATACCCCCAGCCCTTGTTTTGTTTTGAAACAGGGTCACTCTGGGTTACTAGGATTGTCACTAAGTTGCTGAGGCTGGTCTTGAACCTGCAATCCTGCTGTCTGAGCCTCCCAAGTACTGCGATTACAGGCCTGTGCCACCGTGCTGTGCTCGGCTTTTGTTTCATTTTGTTTTGTTTGCAGTGCTGGAGCTCAAACCCCGGGCCTTGTGCAAGCTGGGCAAGTGCTCTACCACTGAGCTACAGCCCCAGCCCAAGGAATGTTTGTTTGTTTTGTGGAACTGGGGATGGAACCCAGGGCCTCACACATGCTAGGCAAACAGTGAGCTACACCTAGTCCTTTTTATTTTATATTGAGACAGGGTCTTCCTAAGTTGCCCAGGTTAGCCTCCAACTTGCAATTCTGCCTCTGCAACGAGAGTGGTTGGAATTATTGGCGTGCAACACCATTGCCCAGCAAGGATGTATTTTTTAACACACATATGCCCCAGTCCCAGACACTCTGCTTGGCTTCTAATGGAAAACTTGCCCCTCTGCCCAGTGCTCTGCCCCTTGGTCTGTTGCAGCTCAGGTGTGGCTGCCCAGGCTATGGGAAAGCCTCCCCCAGGACATGGCAGCCCAATCATAGGAGACTAGTAGAACACACTTCATGGAGCCAGGCGTGGTGGCTCACGCCTGTCATCTCAGCACTTGGGAGGCTCAGACGGGGATTGCAGGTTCTAGACCAGCCTCACCAACTTAGTGAGGCCCTCTGCAACTTAGTGAGACCCTGTTTCAAACTAAAAAATAAAATAGGGCTGGGGGTATAGCTCTGAGGTAGAAAGTCCCTGAGTTCAATCCCCAGTGCCACACACACACAAAACACTTCATGGGAGAAGGGGTATTGCCCCTGCCATCTGCCTGCCTGCCTGCAGCACCCTAAGCTCTGGCCCTCAGCTGTCTCAGAGTCCCTTCCATGTCCCACACCACCCCCACACACCTGCCTCCCTGCCCTCTCCACCATCAGAGATCAGTGGGGCCTTGTGCAGAGATTCCGGGGCGGGGGTGACAATGGCCGCCCCTCCCCAAGCCAGCAGCGTGGGCTCCATGGGGACCAGCAACCCCAAACTCATGAGCGTTGGACCACAATCAGCCACGCAGAGCTGGGGTTGGCAAGGGCTGGTTCCTTTTTCTCTCCCCATAGTACCCCAGGTCACCGGAAGGCCAGGCCACCATGCTGAGCCCCCTGGGGGCCGGGGTCAGGCTGGGCCACTCCCCAAGGGTCTCAGGTGCTTCCTCTTCGGCAACAATCCCCAGAACCCCCAACCCCCACACTCCCCAAACCAACTACAGTAACTTTTTCAGCCAGCATCTCATTGCTCTCATAATAATTGTTATTGACATGTTGAATGTTATCAACCCATTTTACAGAGAAGGGAAAGCAAGACTCAGAAGGTTAGAGAAGGGGCCCAAGGTCGGGGGCAGAAGTGGAAGGCAGGCAGAAGACATTCATCCCAGACCCCACGCCTAGGGAGCAGAGCTATAGGCAACGGAGCAGTAGTAATCCGCATCGTCCTCAGGCTGCACAGGACTGATGGTCAGGATACAGGCATTGTTGACCGCGTCCTTGGTTGCTGAGAATCGGTCAGGAATACCATCGGGTCGGTGGTGGTCCTCCTCCGAGCGGTAGTAGAGGAGGTAGCGGGGGGCACTGCCTGCCCGCTGCTGGTACCAGGACACACCGTAGTCGCCAGCGGTGGCATGCTGGGGGCTGAGTGTGCAGGAGAGTCGAGCCACTTGGCCTGGGAAGACCAGCAGTGCATCCGGCTGGGCCAGGACTGGCTGGGAGACTGAGAGATACAGACCCACTTAGGCCTGTCCTGAGCCCCTTCCCTCCTGCCCCTGCCTAGGATGCCTTGGTCACATCCCAAGGAGATGCCCACTCCCAAAGGATTGATAGCCCTGTGCCCTGGGACTGGCACTGAATGTGACTTGGGGTGCCCTCTCTAGACCTCCACTTGCCTCTGTGAGTGAGGGCTCTGGAATCCGTCACCCCTAAGTCACTCCGTGCTATGTCCTCAAGAATCTATGTTCAATTGAGAACCAAACATTCATTTTTATTTATTTATTTATTTATTTATTTATTTTTGCGGTACTGGGGATTGAACCCAGGGGCATTCTACCTCTGGGCTACACCTCCAGCCCTATTTTTGATTCTTTAATTTGAAACAGGGTCTCACTAAGTTGCAGAGGGCCTCACTAAGTAGCTGAGGCTGGCCATGAACTTGTCATCCTCCAGTCTCAGCCTCCCAAGTACCGGGATGACAGGCGTGAGCCACTATGCCCGGCTGAGAACCTAGCATTCAGAGAACGGACTGGTTCCCTCCAGATTCTCCAACTGCCCTCCTCTCTTTCTCTGCAGCCCCTTCCCCCACTCAGTCTCATGGCTCTTCCAAACTCTGGCTACAGGCCAACCAGTCCAGGAAACTCCCAGGCTGCACCAGCCATCAACCTAGCCTCAGTCCCCTGGGGACAGATGTTCTCAGGGCCAGGTGGCCTCGGATGCTCTGATGGGGTAGGGACCAGCCCACACCAGCTGCCTCTGTGGAAAACTAACATGATCAGCTTTTTTTTTTTTTTCGGTAATGGGGATTGAACCCAGGGGCATTCTACCTCTGAGCTACACCCCCAGCCCTACTTTTTATTCTTTATTTTGAAACAGGGTCTCACTAAGTTGCGGAGGGCCTCACTAAGTAGCTGAGACTGGCTGCGATCCCGGATCCCCCAGTCTCAGCTTCCCAAGTACTGGGATTGCAAGCATGCGCCACCACACCCGGCTCCGTGATCAGCTTTAGTCTCCTCAGAAACCCCACAGTCTGAGAGTCCTCAGGGACTCAAGCCATCTGATCTTTCACAAATGGGGAAACCGAGACCCACATGGGGAATCCGAGACCCACATGGGGAATCGACTTGCCCCAGGTCAGGACACAGCTGTCTGGAGCCAGGTCTTCCCTCTCCCCGGACGCCTGTCCCTATAGATTTGCTTCCTTGCAGAGGCCTCAGGCCAGGGCCATCCCCCACCCCAGCCCCAGGTGAGCCAGGCCAGAGGAGGGCTCACCTGCCAGGAAGGCTCGCACCAGGAGGACCAGGCACCCGGGCCAGGCCATGGCCAGAGGCAGGGAGTTGTTCTGCTGAGCTAGGCTCCAGGTACTGAGAGGCGCAGGGCTGGGAGGCTGCTGGACCACAACAGGACATGCAAATCAGCCCATTGCTGAGGAGCGAGGGGTGTGGCCAGGCCCTTTCTTCTCAATGTCTGGGCCCTGGCACACAGGGCCCTGGGACCTGAAAAGTCTGGGAGTCCTCAGAGGGTGCAGTCAGAGCAGGAGATTGAAGCCGGGTACACGCTTGTAATCCCAGTACTTGGGAGGCTGAGACAGGAGGATAGCAGGTTCAAGGCCAGCCTTAGCAACTTAGTGAGGCCCTGTTTCAAAATAAAAGAATAAAATTGGGCTGGGGGTGTAGCTCAGAGGTAGAATACCCCTGGGTTCCATCCCCAGTACCACCAAAAATAAATAAATAAATAAATAAATAAATAAATAAACAAAATAGGGTATAGCTCAGAGATAGAGTGCCCCTGGGTTCCATCCTCAGTACCACAATTAAAAAAAAAAAAAAAAAGCTGAAGCTGGGCATGGTGGCGCATGCTTGTAATCCCAGTACTTGGGAGACTGAGATAGGAGGATCGCAGGTTCAAAGTCAGCCCCAGCTACTTAGTGAGGCCCTCCGCAACTTAGTGAGACCCTGTTTCAAAATAAAGAATAAAAATAGGGCCGGGGGTGTAGCTCGGAGGTAGAATGCC
>PVJS01048745.1:0-14935 GCA_004027185.1 Glis glis
TATACACTGAAAACTGAAAACCATTCCTTAAGAAAAATTAAAAATCTACGTAAATGGAAAGATACTGCCTGCACATAGGTCATATTGTTAAGATGTCATTTCTTTTTTTTTTTTTTTTTGCGGTACTGGGGATTGAACCCAGGGGCATTCTACCTCCAAGCTACACCCCCAGCTCTATTTTTTATTCTTTGTTTTGAAACAGGGTCTTACTATGTTGTGGAGGGCCTCACTAAGTAGCTGAGGCTGGCTGCGAACCCGGATCCTCCAGTCTCAGCCTCCCGAGTATTGGGATTACAAGCGTGCGCCACCACGCCTGAGTGCACCACCAAGCCCAACTTTAAGATGTCATTCCAACTCACATTAATCTGTAGATTCAACATGATCCCACTGAAAAACTTAGCAGGATATTTTTGTAGAAATTGACAAGACTAAGATATTGACCATAAGATAGAAAAATGCAGTAGACAAAAAGCAGAGTTGAGATTCTAGGAACAAGCATATCCAAAAAGAATATTCACTTTGAGCAAAGGTGGAAAGGCCATCCAATGGAGAAAGGATAACCTTTTCTGCAAATGATGCTGAACAATTGATATCCATATGCAAAAAAAAGTTAAGTTTGATTCAGATCTCGGAACATATATAAAAATTAACTCAAAATGTATCACAGACTTCAATGGAAAATTTACATCTACATAACCTCTAAAAAGAAAATTTCTGTGGCTTGGGATTAGGCAAAGATTTTTTTTAGATATGACCCCAAAAGCATGATCAAAAAAGAACAAATTAATACATTGGACTTCATCAAAATTAAAATCGTCTGCTATCTGAAAGAAACAGTTAAGAGAATAAGATGATAAGCCACAGTCTAGGAGAAAATGTTTCCAGGTCAAAATTATAATAAAAGAATTGTATCCAAAATATATATCATACTCTTAAAATACAAAAAATTAAAAAACAAACCCAACTTTTAAAATGACGGATGATTTAAATGGACACTTTGCCAAAGATAATTTACTAATGCCAAATAATTATGTGAAAATATTCTCAACAATATTAATTAATAAAGAAATGCAAATTAAAGCCTCTATGTACTACTACTACTGCATACCTATTAGTAGTAAGTTAAAATTGAAAAGATAATCTATAACTAATGTTATTAGAGATGTGAAGCAACTGGAACTCTTACACATTGCTTATAATGACTGTACTAAGAAAAAAATATTATAAACACTTTGGATAACAACATGATAATTTCTTAAAAAGCTAAAACACATACCTAACCATATAAACCACAAGAAATATTTATATACAAAGACTTGTACACAAACATTCATAGTAACTTTATTTATAACAGCCCCAGCAGATGAATGGAAAAATAAGTATGGTGAATGGTAAACATAAATATAAAATAAATACATATAAAAATGAGTAGACTATGGATACTTGAAAAGACATGATCAAGTATAAAATAATTATGCTAAACTGAATAAACTAGATTAAAAAAGGGTGGCACACATGTGTAATCCCAGTACTTGGGAGGCTGAGACTGGAGGATCCGGGTTCACGGCCAGCCTCAACTGCTTAGTGAGGTCCTCCACAACTTAGTGAGACCCTGTTTCAAAATAAAGAATAAAATAGGGCTGGGGGTGTAGCTCAGAGATAGAATGCCCCTGGATTCAATCCCCAGTGCCACAAAAACAAAAAACAAAACAAAAAATAAAATATCAGAGCATACAAACTATTTACAGGGGCAGAAAGTACACGATTGGTTGCCTGTGGCTGGAGATGGAAGATGAGGAGGGATGGAAGGCAGCAGGGATGGGAAGGAAGAATAACATCGGAGCATCAGGAAACTTTCTGAGGTGATAGAGATGTGTATTTTCTGCATTGATTTCAGGTCATGGAATCATGTTCAAATATATAAAATTGAACACTTAAGTAGGTACAATTTCTTGAATGTCAAATATATGTCAATAGAACTATTTTCAGCCGGTGACACAGCTCAATTGTCACCAAATAAAAATTAATATTGCTCCTCGTTTTTTTCATGACAACAATCCAATGAGCTGAATATTATAGTTATTATCATATGATTGTACCCAGGTAAAAGATGATGAGACTGAGGCTGAAGGATATTATCTTGCCCAGTGTCAGGTAACCTTTGTCAACAAACATGATGTGGAATTCCTTAGAAGCAAATGAAATAAAAGATTAACCTGATTTCATTATGGTGGTCCTCAAACATTTTCACTCCTGGCTCCTCATCACAGTCCTTCGAGAATCTCAGATAATTTGAGCGTCTACATCACTCCTAATTCCCAATCTCCTGAGAAAGGTGAGCTGACATCTCACTCTACAGTGTCCAATGCAGTAACCACTAGTCGCGTGTGCTACTGAGCGCTTGAAATGTGTACATCGAGATTGGGTGTAGTGAAAATACAGCCCGGATTGTGATGCGCTCATTAATAATGGTTATATTGCATGCTGAAATTAAAATATTTTGCATATCTTGGGTTAATTAAAACATGCTATCAAATTAGTTCCACCTGCTTGTTTTTACTTTATTTATTTATTTATTTATTATTTATTTACTTATTGGCAGTACCGGGGATTGAATGCAGGGGCACTCTACCTCCGAGCTACACCCCCAGCCCTATTTTTTATTCTTTATTTTGAAACAGGGTCTCACTAAGTTGTGGAAGGCCTCACTAAGTAGATGAGGCTGGCCACGAAGAACCCGGATCCTCCAGTCTCAGCCTCCCAAGTACTGGGATTACACGTGTGTGCCACCACGCCTGGCTTGTTTTTACTTCTTAGAATGTGATTCCTAGAAAATTTTAAATTACATTGTGTGTCATACATTATATTTCTACCCGACTGCACTGATCCAAATCTTACTGTGAAAAGCAAGGTTATACCTTTCTTCATGACAATTTCAGAAAAGAGTGAACTTGTATTTTAATCGTGGTGCTAGGTAGCTTTGGTTTTGTAGGTGGGCTGTGCCACTGGGGGAGTCTGGGAGTCTGGGAGAAGGGGCCCATCATGCAGGGTAGCAGAGGGGATTAGGAAGAGAGTGTAGCTGATTGTGAACTCATAGGACAGAAGTAGAAACAATTTGATCTTAACTCTAAATCAATTTTCTCTTTCTTTCTTTCCTTTCTTTCTTTCTTTCTTTCTTTCTTTCTTTCTTTCTTTCTTTCTTTCTTTGTTATTGGTGCATTGTAATCATACATCCTGATGAGGTTCAGGGTGATAGAGGCCCACATGCACACATCACTTGTTGAGCCTCCCCCAGTTCCCACCCCACTCTCTCTCCCTCCCCACTTTCCCATGCTCCTCACAGTGATTGGCTTTGATACATTTGTGTATGTCCATTGAGGTGTTTCCTCTTTGTCTTCCTACCCCGGAGCCTCCCGCCTCCCTCAGTTAGGTCCCTTCTTCACTCCATTAAGGTTTCTCCTTTGTCTGGAGTCCCTCCTGTGTCCCAGTTTCTCCCTAGCTTCCGCATATGAGGGAAAATATCCTACCTTTCACTTTTTGTGACTGTCCAATCTCACTTAGCATAATATTCTCCAGTTCCATCCATTTCTAAGTCAATTTTAGAAGTCCAAGTAGATCTTCTGCCGGAATACTTTGGGGTACAATGCTAGTACCTTGATCCATCAAGTTGCTATGGCTGTTTTGTGGCAGTTAGGTGAGAAAGAGCTAACTCTGGTTGCCTGGGCCTGATGGAGGAATTACCTGTACAACTATCACTAAAGCAAGATTTGGAGCAATAGCTGAAGTTTTAGATTCTGTGGATTAATATCTCAGTCTGCCCAAAGCCTTTCCCTCATGCCAGACTCCTGTGTACCATATTGCTCCCTCTGCCGCTCTTATTTCTCAGTCAGCTAGAGTTCTGCCACACTGTTGGAAGTTTGTGTGTCAATGAATCTTTGGAGATTTTCATGGCCCCCCTGTGGTAACTCTTCACCACAGACAGGTAGGTGCTTGCGTCCCCACTGTATTGGCAGAATTGCTATGTTCCAGAACTTGGGAGGCAGTGCCCAATCCTCATCATTGATATTAATTCCAGCTCATGTAAAATACTATTGAAATTGCGAAGCGCAACAAATGTCACAAAAGGCGGCGCCAAGGTTTGCAGAGAAACAGTGCTCTCCCAGACTCATCCCTCTGCCTCGCCTAGTGCTGCCCTGTTAACGCCTTCTCTGGGTGCGATAATCATTCCATCTTTTTTTTTTTTTTTTTGGCTATGCCAGGGATTGAACCCCAGGGGCGTTCTACCTCCGGGCTACACCTCCAGCCCTATTTTTTATTCTTTATTTTTGAAACAGGGTCTCACTAAGTTGCAGAGGGCCTCACTAAGTAGCTGAGGCTGGCTGCAAACCTGGATCCTCTGGTCTCAGCCTCCCAAGTACTGGGATTACAAGTGTGTGCCACCACGCCTGGCTCAATCATTCCATCTTGATAGATATCTTCCTGTTGGAGCTGGTAAGGAGTCGATATATATCATCCTTCCCATCGCCTTCTGAATTTAAAATCAATTGAAAAACAGACTCAGGAGTTAAGACAGGTCATGAAAGAATGTGACCTTAGATTAGATGCCCAGAAAATTCCCTAACAGTTCACCTATGAATGAAAGAGGCACCCACCCCGTCAGGGCTAGAGCTGGACAGCAAAGATTTACTCCATGTTGAGTACAACAACCAGCAGACCAGAGTGTCCATATCCTGTGTATCTAAGAAAAGAGAATATGGCGAGGCACTGAGCATGCTCAGTAATGTCAACCAAAGCCTAATCGAGTAAGCCTGAGGGTAATGAGACATGGGAGAAAGGCAGCAGTCGTCCCTCTGCATCCAAACACGGGACCAGGGAAACACTCCCACCCTGACCTCTGCTCATACGTGAGTTTTTGCATGTTGCCAAATTATGTAGTGGGTTTCCATAAACATGCCAAGAGTTCGACATGCAGACCTGTAGAATGTCCTTGATCGGATGCAAGTTCTGTTGACTCATTCCAAAAATCTTTGGCCAGTGCCAAACAGGCAAGGGGTCTGTGCTAGGTGCTACTAGATGAAGAAACAGGCAAAAATCCGGCCCTCATGGAGCTTATGTTTTAGCAAGGGAGACCAAAATGAGCAAAATGTATATTATAGATGGTGATAAATGCCATAGAAAAAGAAAAGCAAAAAAGGGCTAAGCGTGGGTACTATAATGTCCAACAGAGTGATTAGGGGGGGCTGCCCTGGGAAGGTGACATTAGATAAAGACCTGAAGGAAGGAAGAGTGAGCTTTCCAGAGGTATGGGAAAGTGCCCCAAGCTGAGAAAACAGCATGTGCAAAGGTCCTGGGGAAGGATACCTGCTGTGCTGGAAGAAAAGCAAAGAATGAGGGAGGCGAGTTGTCAAATAATCTCTGTGTTTAAGGTTCATGGCATATTACTCCAGCTCTTTTCTGTTTTCATTTTTCTTACCAGTTCTACTACAATCTGGGACTCGCGTCTATAACATCCCACTGTACCACTCACAAGCTACAAACAAGCCACATGTACATTCAGAAGTTTGGAACCTATGTCCCCTTCTTTCGAAGGCTTGAAGTCCCCAGAAGGCAAGCATCTCTCTTCGTTATGCCTCGGAATCATTGGGTAGCCAGCAAAACCCATTCAGGAGACAAGTTCTCCAGCTACGTGCGGTGAAGGATGCTCCTGGACCATTTCTTCAAGGACTTCCAGGAAAACCCTGCCTCTAGATGTCTCCTGACTTCTTCCATATTGAGTCTGGGTTTTCCCAGCAGCAGTGGGTAATTAAGAACACAAGTCTGGCCAGGTGTGGTGACACATACCTATAATCCTAGTACTTGGAAGGCTGAGACAGGAGGATCACAGGTTGGAGGCCAGCCTCAGCAACTTAGCAAGACTCTGCTTCAAAATAAAAAATAAAAAGGGCTAGGGGTATAGCTCAGAGATAGAACACCCCTAGGTTCAATCCCCAGTACCAAAAAAAAAGAATACAAGGCCAGCCATTGCCACATCTAGTTCCTACTTAGCACAGCTCGCTCCCACTGTCGGCTCAGGCAGTGATAACAAATTAGCACAGACTGGGTGGCTTGGGTAGCTTCAACACTAGTTACTTCTGCAGCGCTGGAGGCTGGAGTCCACGATCAGGAGCTGGCAGATCTGATGAGGGCTCTTCCTGGCTTGCTGATGGACTTCTCTGTTGTATCCTTACATGGTGAAAAGAGAGCAAAAGGGCTCTCTGGGATCTTTTTTAATTTTTATTTTTTTGGTACTGGAGGCTGAACCCAGGGGCATTCTACCTCTGAGCTATACCCCCAACCCTACATTATTATTTTTTAAAATTTGAAACAGGGTCTCACTAAGTTACCACATGCCAGTCTTGAACCTGTGATCCTCTTGTCCAGCTTTCCAAGTACTAAGTGCTACTGCACCTGACTTGGGGTCCCTTTTATCAGGACACTAAATCCATTCATGGTTCTACCCTATGACCTAGTTAACTCACAAAATCCCCACCTCTAAGTGCATTACACTGGGGATTAGGCCTCCAACTATGAATTTGGGGTGGATACAAATTTTTAGTCCACAAAACCTGCCTCTTTCCAATTTAGTTGCTAGCATTTATATACAGTCATGTCTGCACCCCCTCTCTACCCACCATTTATTTATTTATTTATTTATTTATTTATTCCTTTCTTTCTTTTTTGTGGTACTGGGGATGGAACCCAGGATAATTTTACCTCCGAGCTACACACCCATCCCTATTTTTTATTCTTTATATTGAAACAGGGTCTCACTAAGTTGCAGAGGGCCTCACTAAGTAGCTGAGGCTGGCCGCAAACCTGCGATCCTCCTGTCTCAGCCTCCCAACTACTGGGATTACAAGCATGCATTGCCACTCCCAGCTTCCCACCATTTCTTTATGGGTTTCACAACCTCTGATGTTTAATGAAAGCACATTACAGACTCTCAGTGAATCCAACAGACTCCTCCCCACTGGAGGTGACATTCTAAAGAATACTATCAGGACACTATCTTAGTCACCATTATTCCCACAACCCAGAGCATATTGATTTTGCTTCCTATATTTTTTAAATATTTAATTGGTAACTATTGCTCTATAAAAATATACAAATCTAGTCAGGCACGGTGGCACATGCCTGTACTCCCAGTACTTGGGAGGCTAAGACAGAAGGATTGCAGGTTGGAGGCCAACCTCTGCAACTTAGCAAGACGCTGTTTCAAAATAAAACGAGAAACCTAGCATGGTGGTGCATGCCTGTATTCCCAGTACTTGAGAGGCTGAGACAGGAGGATCACAGGTTAGAGGACAGCCTCAGCAATTTAGTAAGACTGTCAGCAACCTAGTGAGACCCCATTTCAAAACAAAAACATAAAAAAGGGCTGGGGCTATAGTTCAGAGGTAGGATGCCCCTGAATTCAGTACCACTAAAATTAAATATATAAATAAATAAACAAGCAAGCCGGACGTGGTGGCGCATGCTTGTAATCCCAGTACTTGGGAGGCTGAGACCGGAGGATTGCAAGTTCGCAGCCAGCCTCAGCAACTTGTGAGGCCCTCTGCAACTTAGTGAGACCCTGTTTCAAAATAAAGAATAAAAAATAGGGCTGGGGGTGTAGCTCGGAGGTAGAATGCGCATGGGTTCAATCCCCAGTACCTCAAAATAAATAAATAAATAAATAATAAATAATAAATGAATAAATAAATAATAAAATAGGGCTGGAAGTATAGCACAGAGGTAGAGTGTCCCTGGGTTTAAGCACAGTACCACACACACACATATACATATACGTATATATACATGCACATACACATACACATACACATATACATATACATCTTGAGACAAGTCACAAAGGTGAATTTTGTGGAACCAACACTAAATGCACTCATTTCTTTTAAAATGGCCCAAACAGACTGAGCAGAACGGGAGCTATCTAGTGCACTGCCTTCCCCCCTCTAAAACATACTCGGGGTCCCTTTATTTCAAAGCCGGCATCTTGGCCTGTGATAACTAAAACTCCATATTGTAAAAACACTGTGGCAAGATGTTAGACAGGTCTTATTTTCTCCTCGCATTGTAAATGATTGAAACTATTGGGACTGAAGAGTTTAAGGTGGTTTAACGATTTAATGTGACTGTTTAATAAATTGAATTGCAAGTAAGCCGTGGGCTTTAACCCCTGAAAATATCAGTATATCAAAATCTTCAATAATGTGTTATCAAGGAGAAGAAAATGGATTTTGAGAATTTTCCTAAAGTCCTTGAATTAATATTATCTTTTTGTGGTCTAGGAAATGTTGGTAACAGTCCTGCTGAGTTTCCATTAAGGGTATGGCGAGACAAAATGTGTGGCACACAGCTTCCATTCATAGATTAACAGCAAAGGAGACAGATTTGCAGTTTTTATCAGCATTCGTGGGGCTGAGCACATTTGTCCACAGGTGTTAGGAGTCATCACTTGCATGAAAAACTGGGCAGGGAAATAGTATTAGTCTAGCAAAAATAAAATTGAAGTAGAGACACAGCCTATACCTTTGATATGATTAAACATTCTGTGCTGCGGTGAACCCACCCCAAAAAGAACTTGACATTTTCTTTTCTTGAGTTCATTTCTTAAATCGAATGAGCAAATTTTAAATACCTATGATTACCGTTATTGATGGAATGATAGCATTTTGTAGCAGCAACAACCTTTTCATTATTAATTGGGTTGGGTGCTGCGATTGTGAGATGACATCGTTATTATAGTTCCAACTAGCAAATGAAACTTGTAAACATGGCCTATGAAGATCTTTGGAGCTGGGCAGGGTGGAGCACACCTGTAATCCCAGTACTTGGGAGGCTGAAACAGGAGGATCAAGGTTTGAGGCCAGCCTCAGCAACTTGGCAAGGTCCTCAGCAGCTCAGTGAGACTCTGTTTCAAAATAAAAAAAATAGCCGGGCGTGGTGGTGCACACTTGTAATCCTAGTACTTGGGAGGCTGAGACCAGAGGATCAGGGTTCACAGCCAGCTTCAGCTACTTAGTGAGGCCCTCCACAACTTAGTGAGACCCTGTTTCAAAATAAAGAATAAAAAAAATAGGGCTGGGGGTGTAGCTCAGAGGTAGAATGCTCCTGGGTTCCATCCCCAGGGCCACAAAAAAATAATAATAATGAATGAAAGGAAAGAAAGAGGAAGGAAGGAAGGAAGGAAGGAAGGAAGGAAGGAAGGAAGGAAGGAAGGCTGGGGGTGGAGCTCAGAGGTAGAATGCCTGTGGGTTCAATCCCCAGTTCCATAAATAAACAAATAAATAAATAAATAAATAAATAAATAAATAAAATAAAGATCTTTGGTAGGCCTCGGATTTGGACTCAAAGCATCTAATTTCAAAGTCTTTGTGTAGTCCATAGGGAATACAATCTCCTGAGCTTTGTTCTCTTGATCCTGGGCAAGTGTCTTAGAAGACTAAAGTTCCTGAAGAAAGGTGAGGTTAATAGCAGAAATAGTCACTTTTTGAGTCTACTGGCCTTGGGACATGGGAGAAATCCCATTAAACCTTAGCCACAATATTTTTCTTATAATTTGTTAGGAAACTTATCATAAGGTTCTGTACCAAATTTCATTGATCATTAGACCTGCTGATTTTCAAGCACAACACATTTTTATCAGATGTTTTGTCAGACACTGCGAGGTGATAAAAAAAAAATACTACCACTAGTTTACATGTTTCTCTGGGGGACAGAACTAAATTCTGGTGTACACATGGATATTTTTTTCCTTAGGAAAGCATATGAGATAACACAATTCTTGGAAAAATGAATACGCTCAACTTAAATCCATCTTATCCCCCAACAAAGAGGAGATATGGCATAAATGCATGCACCTCTGCCCATCATGCCTCCGAGCTGTAGGTATTGCTGAACATATGGCGCCCGATATCACCCACTGTTCTCATTCCCCCTCCCTCTGAGATATGCAGACCAGACCCCATCGGCATTACTAGGTTGGATAATATAATTATATCAAGTTACTGGATTTCTATACACGAAAAATGAATTAGGTAGCACTTTCCTAGCAATAGGTGTATATGCAAACAATATTATTGAGTGAACATTATGAATTAATTTAACATAATTGTTCCAGTAGATAAATATTCTCTAACATTTCAATTGTCATCTATCCACCAGAAGAGCAAGCTTGATTGAACAAATATGACTTTAATCAAGACCAAGTCTGATTATTGGTTTATTTCCACTCTACACTTTTTTACCCATAAAAAAAAATGTTTACCCTGCTTAAGTTATAGATATCAGCTATAATTTGGGATGAAAATTTTACCTTTATTCATCAAACTTCAGACTGACAAAATAATTCCATCAATGAAAACATCACTGCGTTATAGAGCTCTATTATCACTTTCAAAAAATCAAATAGAAACCCAGCTTGTGTCCAGGATAAAATGACAATAGCACATTGAAAGAAAAAAGATAGTTTCCAATCATGTTATTGAGTTCTGGTTCTGGACTGGGATCTACACTCAGAGTAGAGGAAAAGAAATATTCTAAGCTGGGCATGGTGGCATCCATCTGTAATCCCAGTACTTGGGAAACTGAGACAGGAGGATCAGAGGATCAAGGCCCACCTCAGCAATTTAGAGAGGCCCTATGCAACTTAGTGAGACCCTGTTTCAAAATAAAAAGGGATGGGGGTGTATCTCAGAGGTAGAAAGCCCCTGGGTTCAATCTTTAGTACCAAAAAAAAATAGAAGACATATTTCTATTTACATTCATTCAGAGGAGGAACCGACTAGGCTTAAAGAGCAACCACATTATTTTTCACATTCTCAGAAATAATAGAACAAAGATATCCTTGGATAACTAGAATAACTTGAGACCAAACATAAAGACAAAAATGGAATCTATGCACTTCCTTGTTCTTATCTTCCCTCACCTCCTTGGGTAGACATATGCTACTAAAGCATCTACTTATTCAGCTAAAGTGTTGGAGGAGCACTGTAGTGATTGCATCTCATATTGTATTAGGAATTCGAAATGGGATGTCCCTAACTACACAGGCATAATCTCATTCCTTAGAACTGTGATTCTCCAACTTGAGTGTTCATTACAATTACCAGAGGGACTTTCAGAACAGATTTCAGGCCCACCCCAGAGTTCTCAATAAGGAGGTTCAGCTGAGGCCCAGGGACTTGCATTTCTAATAAGGGCCCAAATGATGCTGGCTGATGTAGTTGGTCTAGGAATCACTTTGTGTGTGTATGACACTGGGGATTGAACCCAGGGGCATTCTACCTCTGAACTACACCTCCAGTCCTATTTTATTTTTGTTTTGGAACAAGGTCTCACAAAGTTGCAGAGGGCCTCACTAAGTAGCTGAGGCTGGCCACGAACCTGATCCTCCTGTCTCAGCCTCCCAAGTACTGGGATTCCAGGCATGTGCCACCACACCCGGCATTAGGAATCACTTTTGTGTGTGTGTGTGGTATGGGGGATTGAACCCGGAGGCATTCTACCTTCAAGCTCTGTCCCCCAGCCTGGTTTTATTTCTTATTTTGAAACGGGGTCTTGCTAGGTTGATGAGAGTCTCACTACTTGCTGAGGCTTTCCTTGAACCTGCGATCCTCCTGTCTCAGCCTCCCAAGTACTAGAATTCCAGGCAAGCACCACCATACCCAGCATTAGGAATCACGTTTTGAGAACTACTGCCCTTGAAGGTGGCACAGCCAAGTCGCAATGTCTGTGTTTAGGTGTCGGCAGGGCGGGCATTACATCATGCAAAATCATACTTTCAACTGTGGCTCCATGATTTCTGAACTCTGTGGCCTTGGTAAGTTATTCAATCCTCTGTGCTCCCGTTTCCTTGTGTGGAAAATAGGGAGCAATGATATTTGCCTCATGGGGTTTTGGGGGTGTGCATGAGAAACTATGTGTGTTTGTGTGTGTATCCGTCAGTTGATATATGAAAAATACACATGACACACTGGTCGGGTTTGCTTCACCAACTTGAAGTACTAATGTGAGTCCTTCTCTTTTATGTTACCAATTAATCATTCACTCTTCTCTCTGCCCAGTGTAATTAAATGTCCAATATCTGCCTCTGGAGACATTCTCTTTCCTAAAAATTTGTATCCAAAAGGTTTATGGAGTCTAAAGGGCCAGTCTACCACCCAACTCTGGAAGAGGGATCCAGAGAATCTAAACAGTCCTGTGATGCTTATTTCTGCCCCACCATACAATGTCACCATGGAAAACTCAGCTTATGCCATCTTGTTCACCTTTTTTACAATGGTACCCAATCCGGGGCTCCCCTATCACAACTTGTTCAGTTCACACTCATAGGCTTAGTCATTTCCCCCAAAATATGCCAGTGTGGGCCCCTGGCTGTGTTGATACAGGCACCCACAGCCACCCTGCCCAACCTCCAGCCTGTGTAATGGTGCTAGAGCACCAGTCTTGTCTACCCCTTCCCCAAGGTAAATGCATTTTTGGGGAGCCAGGATGCCTTTTCCTGTAACCTCACCTGCCCTCAGGGGGACCATGTTGTGCATCTAATAGCTTCTGGGAACCTAAAAGGGAAAGATGGGTCATCAAACCCTTATGCCAATCAAGCTACTCGACGGCCGGCCATGAGTAATTGTGCCAGCCATCACCATTTCTACTTCTTTCCATTCTTTCCTCCTATTGGAAGAATCCCAGCATAGAGCAGGTTGTCCCTAAATGGTTACCGTTATAATGACTGCCACCCTTCTTTTCTTTTCTTTTTTTTTTTTTTGTGGTGCTGGGGATTGAACACAGGGCATTCAATCTCTAAGCTACACCCCCAGCCCTTTTTTATTTTTTATTTTGAAACAGAGTCTCACTAAGTTGCTGAGGGTCTTGCCAAGTTCCTGAGACTGGCCCCAAACCTGTGATCCTCCTGTCTCAACCTCCCAGGTCCTGGGATTACAGACATGTGCCACCACACCCGGCCCGCCAGCCCTCTTCTAACCCAGCTCTACTTTCCAAGGTGACAAAGGGGGGCTCATCCACAACAGAGGCAACTGCTGGTCCTTTTTAGAAGCTGGGTTTTCGTCCGTTGGTTACTTGAGACCACGGTGTCCCTGGTAAGATGGCGTCCTGCCACAGCCCCTGCCATTCCAGTCACCTTCCTGAAGGCCTGCGTTCTTCTGCCCTGCTGCCGTTACTGGGTGGCAATGCTCTTGAGACCCAAGCCAGAGCCGGATCTAAGCAGGCCTCGGCGCTCTCCGGGTCCTTCTTAACCCTTCATTCATCACCCAGCAGAAGGCCTGGCGAGGCCCATCTCACCCACAAAGTAGAACCATGAGCAAGCTGGGGAAAGGGAGAAACTTGCCCCCGTCCCACCAAAAGCTCCCCAGTCTGTGGCCTTGACACAGATCAAAGCTGTTCCTCCTAGAATCCTGGGGTTGTGGGGGGAGCAGGGCAGAAAAGACAAACTGACGAGGTAGCAGAGTTCAAACCTTCCCTTGACATTTCCGTGCAGAATCTCTGCATCTAGTTCTTTTCAGAAAATTATTGTTTGAGCCGGGCGCAGTGGTGCACGTCTATAATCCCAGTACTTGGGAGTCTGAGATGGGAGGATCACAGGTTTGAGGTCAGCCTCAGCAACTTAGTGAGACCATTAGCAACTTAGAAAGACTGGTTTCAAAATAAAAAATAAAGCCAGGCGTGGTGGTGCACGTTTGTAATTCCCAATACTTGGGAGGCTTGAGACTGGAGGATCGGGGTTCATGGCCAGCCTCAGCTACTTAGTGAAGCCCTCCGCAACTTAGCGAGACTGTTTCAAAATAAAGAATAAAAAATAGGGCTGGGAGTGTAGCTCAGAGGTAGAATGTCCCTGGGTTCTATCCTCAGTACCAAAAAAAAAAAAAAATAGAAGAAGAGAAATAAGAAAAATGTTGTTGATATTCTAGCAAAATAATTGTAAAGTCATTCAATAAAAAATTGTCCAATGCCTGTGTTCTGTGCCGACTGTCCTATGAACTACTGACGGCTGCCAGGAGGCTCACACCGGGACTCTGCCCTCTGAAAGCTCTGGGTCCAGGAGGGAGCGCCAATGATAAGACACCGATGGCAGGAACATCAGCCACGACAAGTCAAAGTTCTGAGTGCTGAGCACCATCAAAAGACCATGCAGCTGCACCTACCACGAGGCAGGGAAACTGCTTTCTCCTCAGGAGCAATGACTCCGATGTTGTGCTTTGCCGGTGGAGGCGGTCTCCTGGCCTCCTGACATTATGGAATGCTTTTGTGATTTCCTTTTTCCTGGTTGTGGGGATGATGAGTGTCTGTTCTACACACTCTGTGTACCTGATTCTCATGGGACTGACAGCAGCTCTTTGCTAAATGGATATAACCAGTGTTAGGGATGCAGCCTGAGGTTACAAGACCGTGCAATGTTAACTATTAGTTTATTGACAATAGCGAATATTGAATGTCTGCCTGTCTCATCTGCTAAAACTATTTTAACAGTCCCTCTTAGAAAAAAGCACAGAAGCCGGGCGTGGTGGCGCACGCTTGTAATCCCAGTACTTTGGGAGGCGGAGACCGGAGGATCCGGGTTCGCGGCCAGCCTCAGCTCTCTCGCTCTCTCTCTCCGTCTCTCTCTCTCTTTCTCTCTCCTTAGTGAGGCCCTCCACAACTTCGTGAGACCCGGTTTCAAAATAAAGTATAAAAAATAGGGCCGGGGGCGTAGCGCGGAGGTAGAACACCCCTGGGTTCAATCCCCAGTACCGCAAGAAGCCAGGCGTGGTGGCGCGTGCTTGTAATCCCAGTACTTGGGAGGCTGAGACAGGAGGATCCGGGTTCGGGGCCAGCCTCAACTGCTTAGTGAGGTTCTCCACAACTTAGTGAGACCCTGTTTCAAAATAAAGAATAAAAA
>PVJS01048746.1:0-14934 GCA_004027185.1 Glis glis
TGTGTGTGTGTGTGTGTGTGTGTGTGGTACTAGGGATGGAACCCAGGAGCATTCTACCTCTGAGCTACCCCCTCAGCCCTATTTTATTTTTTATTTGGAAACAGGGTCTCACTGAGTTGCAGAGGGCCTCACTAAATTGCTGAGGCTGGTCTCGAACTTGTGATCCTCCTGTCTCAGCCTCCCAAGTACTGGTATTACAAGCATGCACCACCACGCCCAACAACTCATATGTTTAAAATGCGTAGGTACTGATTGTAGCTCTCAGGTCTTCATTTCTCTTCTAGGACTATACAAAAGAGTTCACACACACTATGTTCTGTAGAACTAAGCTGTTGTTTTAGCACTCCATTTCTCTGAATTCAGGAATCCGGAGAGAGCACAATTCTCATTAAAGTCATTGGTCAAGCATGTTCTCAACACTGAGCCAGCTGAGTGGCTGCCCTTCCTGCATGCCAGGCATTTGCAGTAATGAATGTGAACACTTTTGAAAGATGATTACTACTTGCTCTAATATAACTGCTTTAAGAAATCCTAATAGAAAAGCTGGAATTTTTCAGATGAATTACAATGCGGTGATTTTCAAATTGTTTTCCTTCATTCCAGTCTTACAGGATGACTCTCGGGCATCTGAATATCTAAAATAGGTAGAGAACTGAATGGGTTTTAAGTTCTCTTTGATCATCAGTGTGAAAATAAATGTAAAATGGGGACATTTTAATAAAAGAAAATGCCAGAGACAGCTAAAGTTTAGGTTTATACTTCTCTTACTTCACATGCCCTGATTATTTATACAGGTAGATCTTATTAGTGCATTTGCTTCATTCTCTAGCTCTGTGCTTTTTTTTTTAATTCACAGCATGTATACTTCTTTACTGCCTGTAGACTGTAGGACATACAGTGGTAATAACTTTTCTCTTCCTCTTTTGTATCCTGCCTCCCTCCCTGAATTCACAGGCCACAGGGCTCTGTGCTTGGTGAATGGTGACAACTAATGAGATACTCAAAGGAACCACAAAGGTGATTAATTTTTCACCAGCAATGATGTCACTGGCAACAATCACGTGGCAGATTTGAAGGTTTTTTTGTTTTTTTTTTTAAAGCAAAGAGGAAATGTTAAATCATGAAACTCTTCAAGTGTCTTTTTCTAAATATTTATCTTCCTTATGGGGAAAACTTGTTTTTCTGATCTTTGAATCCTTCAAATGTTTGAAGGAAAGCATAAATTGACACTACTTTCATCAATTTTTTTTTGAGCAACTTGGCTTTTTGAAGGATGATTTTCATCTAACCTGGTTTTCCTTCTGTTTCAAGAGCTAATTGTGGCATTATCAGCAGTCCATGTGAGAATATAGCAGGGCCCCTCTGTAAACCGTTTAACCATGATCAATGTCAGAATACAATGTTAAGGAAAATTCTATAATTTGAATCAACCCAAGAAAGAGCTAACAATGACACTTTCAAGGGAGGGAACAAGGACAAAGCAGAATAGACAAGGTGAAGATGTGGGCTAGGAAATGTATATATATTTAATGGTGCTGGGGATTGAACCTAGGGTGTTCTACCTCTGAGCTACATCCCACAGCCCTATTTTACTTTTTATTTTGAAATAGAGTCTCACAAAGTTGCTGAAGGCCTTGCTAAATTGTTGGGACTGACCACAAACCTGCGATCTTCCAGTCTCAGCCTCCCATGTAGTGGGATTACAGGCATATGCCACTATACCCGGCTGGGACTATTCTAGTGACAATCTCACCCAGTTTCATATTACCACTTTTTTTTTAAGTTCAACAACAACACAATTATTTTTGTGTGGCATGATTATGTTTTTTCAATCTCCCTTCCTTGGCAATTATTTAACAGCTCTTTACTTGTGTGTGGTACTGAGGATTGAATCTAGGAGCATTCTACCTCCAAGCTACACACCCAGCCCTATTTCAATTTTTATTTTGAAACAGGGTCTCACTAAGTTGCTGACAGCCTCATTAAGTTGCTAAGTCTGGCTTCAAACCTGTAATCCTCCTGTCTCAGCCTCCCAAGTACTGGGATTACACCTGGCCTCACTTAGCAGTTTTTTGAATAAAAGCTAAATGAAATGGCATGAAGCTGGTCTCACTAGCCGAAGATCATTTACATAGCTCAGACCACCCAAGAACTGAATATTTGAATCTATCAACCCCCTGTATTTCCTTCTTGTACCTCTGCTGTTGAGTGAGCAGGAACAATGATGATGTTCAAAGAAGCTTTCCTACACTATTAAAGTATAGGTCTTAGGTGGGCGTGGTGACGAACACCTATAATCCCAGTATTTGGGAGGCTGAGACAGGAAGATCACAGGTTTGAGGACAGACTCAGCAATATAGCAAGACTCTTAGCAACCTAGTGAGATCCTGTTTGAAAACAAAAAATAATAAAAGGGCTGGGATGATATAGCTCGGAGTTAGAATGCCCCTGGGTTCAATCCCTAGTATATATACCATATACGTATGGTATATATATCTTCAAAATAAGAATGCTCCCATTTGGGCCTTCAGTATGGTAAATAGATTTTTTAAATTATGTAAATTATGAGTGAAGGGAGGGTTTTTTAATTGAAAAAGAAGAGAAATAGATCAATGAATATTTATCCCTCATACTTTGCATTCTCTGGTGTCATGGGCTTGCACTTAAAGATCTGTCACTGCATTTGATGCAAGCTAGCTTGTTATGGGGAAGATCCCCTGGGATTTGTTGTAAAATAGAAACAGTGGAAACACACATTAAATACGCTTTGCTGAAAGGAATGCCTTCTCTCATGAACTAATCCCAAATAATACACAATCTATAGTTTTCTGGATTCTGATTCTGGACTTTGAATATAATATTGATTATGTTCAATTAAAGATTGGTCCACAAAGGGTGTTTTATAATAAATCTCCACTTGTACAAGTTAAAATGAAGTGTGTGTGGGGGGAGGCAGAGGGGAGGGACACCAAGAGCTGTGTGCATGTATGTTAACACCAAATTGATACTCATTGTGATGTGAGACGACAATGCACCAATAAAAGCATAAAAAAATAAAATGAAGTGTGGGATTGAACAACAATGTCACCATGAAGCTTCTTTTAATTTAGAATCAAGGCCGATAGAATAATTTATGTGACTTAATAAGAGGCCTAAGCAGAAATTCTTCAACATGTGCCATCTAATTTTTCCTTTCCAAAAGGCAGGTGTTTATGGGAACAGGTGGAGGAGACAAAATTGTTCTATAATCCGGCCTATTCTTCACTCCCTAGCCAGGTTCCAGCCACCTTTCCCCTTGATTCTTACATGTTCAGAACTTGCTCGCTCCTGCCACAAGCACCGAGGAGCCCAAAGGCAGGGGTTGCTCTGCGTTTCTTTTCTCTCTTGGTCCACATCTTTATTGAATCTCTTTCTTTTTATTGGTGCATCGTAACTATACATCATGGTGAGGTTCAGAGTGACACATATGGACATGCATGCAGCACTCCTTGTGTGATTCCTCTGGTTCCCTCCCCGCTCCTTCCCCCATAGATAATATTTACATCAATGTGGATGACTCGTGTATGAACAAAGCATTATTTAAATAGTTGCCATCATCAGATCTCCCCTTTCTCCATCCCACCTCCCTCTCTGAGTCCCCCCATTCCACGAGTATCTCCCCTCATTTACCTCAGGACCTCTTGTTTCCCAGTTTCTCTCTAGTTTCCACATATGAGTTTAAACATATGACCCTTCACTTTCTGTGACTGGATAATCTCACTACGCATAATATTCTTGACTTCCACCCATTTTCCTGAGAATGACACGATTGTGTTCTTTTTCTTACTCTCATCTTTTCTGTCCTTTTAATCCATTGACATCTTATGCTGGTCACTATAGGTAGGGAACCGTTTGGGTTCCTTTGTCTGTTTTCTCACTTCTGTGGACTCCTTTGTCACCACTGGTCATTGGAGCCCTAGAGAGGGTTGAGAGGTTCTCCCTTCCACCTGCCCATCTAGGGTTATCCCACTACCCCTGGAAGAGAGCCATGAGGCCATCCAGGAGTGAATAGAACTAGGTGTGGGGAGACAGTTCTTCAGTGACCAGTGTCCTTGACCCTCTGTGCATTTGCTGACAGTAGAGGTGGCTGGAAAGTTATAGGCCAAGGTAGGCAATTGCTGAGGAAGTTGTGGGGAGGACAGCATCAATGTTCTTGACTTTAGAAAATGACTCTAGTCAGTTCAAAGGGGGTCATCATAGACAAATCTCAGGGATAAAGTAGTAAGGTAGTGACAGATGAGAGACTTGTTTCACAGCAGTTGTTTTTTTAAATTCTAGAAATAATGGTATTAATTACAACCATTAGGTAAACCAATGATGCAAAAAATTTACTTGTAGGTGTATTCTAGGCATGCTCTTTCACATTTGTACAGTGAAATATGTTCCAGAGCTTCCATAGCAGGGTGGTTTTCAGTGCAGCATGTCTTGTTCTAGCAAAGGCCTAAAGCTGGGACTCAGAAGGAGTAAGTGGCCCACATTAGGGGCTGCAAGAACCACCATGGTGGTTGGGTTCAGACATATTCCTACGGGGTTTATTGAGAGGTTCTGATTTGCACAACTGGCCCTTCCTTCTCATTGTAATCCCAGTTGATATGAAAGACCTGAGGGATGAGAGACTGTGAACACTTCGATAGTGCTGGATTTGTGAGGAAAAGCTATTCATTCTCTCTGTGGCATCTTGAGAGTCACAGACCAGAGAGTACTCACTTCAACTGCTGGATGTCATGATTAGTGCATCAGGAAAAGATAGCACAGTAAGGACTAACTGTCAGGCAGAGAAGATTCCCAACCCCCCCCCATATGCCTGGGGCTAGAGACCCTAGAGGGTAAGTGAAAGCTTTGACTATAGTCTTACCCGAGTGACAAGTGACATGTCCAACTAGAGAAAGACAGTAGGACACAAGCAACTGTATATTGGTGAAAATATATGGCTGGATTTTACATGGGACAACTATATTCCAAGGAGACCAACAGTGCCCAATAGGTAAACAGCCATAGTTATCATTTGGTTGTTTTCACCTACCTTGAAGAGGGGCAAGGGAGCTTCCTCTTCCATTTACCAAAGAATAATTGGCTATTAGCAAATGCTGTTTTCTACTGATCTTTCCTATTAACCTGCACCACTGAAATTTAGGAATGAATCTAGACTGGGGACTTGATAGGTGGGTGAGTCTAGGGACACAGATTTTATACTCTGTCCCCTCCTTCTTCTTATTATGGTGCAAGAAGGCAGATAGGGGAAGAAGATGCATGCTCATAGCTATATCACTGACAGTTTTACTGCAATGAGTTGAACTTCCCTGATTATATATATATAATATATATATAATATATATATAATAGAGAAAGATTTGGAAAAGCCCAAATATCCATCAGTGAAGGAATGAATTAATGAAATGTATCACACTAGTTATGAAGCAACACATTTTGATATATAGGAAAAGGGATAGATCTCAATTAGGATTTTGAATGAAAAGAAAATTGTATAATTGTAGTAAGTTCAGTGTACCATCATTTTCGCAAAATTGAAATAAAGATATAACATTCAACCCTATAATTTTCATGGATAGACAGATGATTATGTGTGCATATGTATGTGTTTGTATAACTATAGAGATGGACAAGAAGTACCATATCTATACCAGATGGACTACATTTATAATATTGCTTAGCTCTTGGGAGAGAAGCAGAGAAACAGAAGTGGGGTTAGGGTTAAGAGGGAGCCAAATAATACTTCAATTTTCTGCATAATGTTTATTCATTTGTTAATTAAAGAAAACCCCCTCAAGTGTTGCAAAATGTTTACAATTTTGAATTTAACATGGTAGGAACATATGCTCTTGTTCTAATTGTTTTCTGCACCTTTTCTATTTTTATGATTCATCAAAAATCATGTAAATCTCACAGAGATAAACAGAAAAAATACACAGGAAGTATAATCTCAACACTTAGTTTCAGCTCGAGGAGGCAGATTGCATATGTGTTCAGTTTTTTTATGTAGGAAATATCACCAGAATTAATATTTATGGAATTTTTCTCATATGCTATGTGTCAGGTTACCTGATATTTTCTAATTGGTTCACAGATGTCTTTATTTGCATGGGTTTTGCATAATTTTGAAAGATGATGCTACATTCAAGTGATGTTTCTACTTTGCAGGTGGGTAGAGCTCAGAGGTTGAATCAGAAGGGTTCAAGTTCTGAGTTTAATGTTTCCTAGTTTTGTGTTTGGGCAAGTAATTTATAATTACTTTGATCCTCAGTTTTCTTACCAATAAAATGGAGAAAATATTATTTGTCTTACTCCTCAAGGCTGTTGCCAAATTATATTGCTCATGAGAAACATTTGGGAGCCTGGGCTGCACAATACTTTAACTTCTGGATTTTAATTTTATTATTAAAGAGAGATTATTTAGGAGAGGATCAATGTAGCAGGGAGACAAAAAAATGAAATTTTCTATTCCAATGTAGAAAATGCTTGCAAAAACTCAAGACTAGGAAAAATAATAACTTGGTTTTTTTTCTCTCAGTATCTGAAGGCTAACCTGTAAGGACTCTGTATTCGACATGACACAAGGAAAAGGTAGGCCAAGGCCCGGTGCTTAATCAATGGATGTGACTATCAACTGATCATTTGTGTAAGTTTTCACATAATTATAGGGTCAATTAATAATTAATGGGAGGAAAGGTAAAATTGGGACCTCTGCAAGATTTTTTCTAAGAAAAGAACATTGGATAATAGATAAGGTCCTACCCTCTGTTAATATCTCAAAGAAGATCAATTTAATCATTCAAAAATACTTTTAAAATATAGTTGTAAGATGAAAGTTGTTCAGTTTTATGATGTATATCACATTATTTCTCCATAAGAATGAGCCCATCTCAATATTCTGCAAATCAGTTTTAATGCCAAAGACTTGGAGACAGAGAAGTCAATCTAATATTTTAATTCCTAGAGAAAATATACAAACATGTCTTTCTTCTAAAGGAGGCATTAATTCCTTAATAATCATAAACCTCCTAATTGAGTTTTTATAATCTGCATAAAAAGAACTCTTACAGCAACTTCAGACCCATCTTGTTTTTATGTCTACAATTGACAAATCATCAGTGATTAAAGTAATGATGTCCTATGATTATTTTTTAAATTTGCATATTTATAGAAGCTTTAACAGTGGAAAACTATTAGAGGTTTGAGTGCATTATGAAATTCTGTTATTGTTTTCACTTCAGTCTGCTGCAAGTGCCAATTTGCCTTTCCACAACTTCGTAAACTCTGCAAGGAAGTGGCTGTAATAACTTACTTCTGAAACACTTGCACTGCTGAGCTACCAAGAATTCTGAGTGGTGGGTGACTATCTGATTTTATTATTATCTCTTCATTTTTATAGATGAGTATGGATGTTAATAGTCATTGATAGGCTAAGAAAATAAATACTTACATAGAGAATCTAAATTATGAATACTTTTGCTCTCTCATGGTACCCAACTGAAGGGAGATTTACATGTGCTATATCTCACACCAGTTATGACTCTGAAGAATGAATTAAACATCACTAAGTGGCTTAAACTCAAAAAGTAAAATTATTGAGGAGAATATAGTGAATGTGGTTAATGCAAGGCACAGGAAGAACATGTCAGAAACATCAGCAGAAGTTGAAGGATGCCTGGCAAAAAAGAACAAAGTCAATGCAGCAGCTTATTTTAAATAAAAATGATAGCATCCTCTCCATAAGCCTGCAATGTTTAGACTGAAAATATGAAATGCTTTTGCATGTTGCATCTGTTTTAAATCTCAGATAAATTAGTGACATGAATCAAGCAGCTCTGTCAGGAATTTGAGGTTATATTTTAAAAATAAGAAAGTTTGTAGTTTTATGTGTTCCTTCCATAAACGTTTTCTTAAGCGTCCATTTCTGTGCACCAGCAATGCAGGCATTTGAATGACACTGATTCTTTAGGAGGAGCTGAACTGCTGGGAGCAGCAGGGATACCATTCCTTTATGATGTGAGGATGCATCATCTGTTTTACTCTTCTTTTAGAAAGCCCAGTCCTTGTGTTTCACTTCTCAAGAAATATGGATTCAGTGATGTTCAGCAAGTTAACTCTTTTTTTGTAATTTAGAAGTCACCAGTTTGTAAAAAGTATCTATCATCTATGTATCATCTATCATCTATCTATCTATCATCTATCTATCTATCTATCTATCATCATCATCTATCTAGCTATCATCATTATCTATATCTATCTATCTATCATCTATCTATCTAATCTATCATCATCTATCCATCATTTATTTCTCCTCTCATTGATCACTCCCCCAGTCCTCTATAACATTCTTGAACCATGTAGTGAAATCTGCAACTGGGCAGTATTCTATGACTCAAAGTTAACCCAGTGGAATAAACAGAACATTAGGAGGTAAGTTAGGGCAATTGGGTTGAGAGCAGGCACCATTAAACTTGATTTTTCATAAAACGTTGGTGGACAATTAGCTTCTGTGTTCTATGATGCCACAAGGGTTATAGAGAGGGGCTATAGAGAGGAGCTTAAGGACCATGAAAGATTTAGAGTCATATGTAACCAAAATATTAATGATATTTCTGTGGAGGGCTAGGAGATTGCAAGTATATTTTTATTTTCATAGTTCATGAATTTTCAAAGTTTAAAAAATGAGCATGAATAAAAAAGCTTTATAATTAGAACAATAATTAAAAGCAAATTATGCAATGTGTTCAAATTATTTTTTTAAAAATCTTCATAATGTTGAATATAGTAATTCCACTTCTGGAAATATTTCTGAAGCAAATCATCCAACATATGGAAGAAATTATATTTATGAAGTACTGCATTAAACATCTTAGAAACATAATTGTAAATAATGTAAACAATTTAAACTCAAAATTAAAGGACAGTTAAGCAAATTATGTTGCATTCACCAAATGGACATCATAGCCATTACAAATAATGATTGTAGGATCATGCATCTATGGGGGATAATATTTATTTTTTAATGCTAAGTGAATTTGCAGTGCAAAATTAAATGTATAATGCTTTGGGGAATGAAATGAAGGAAGTATGCCAAAATGCTAACCATATTGTTTTAGCACAATGAGTATTTTTTACCACTTATGTTTATTTACTTTTGTTATATTACATTTATAACAATATTCAGTTTTATTAACATATTCACAAGCATTCAGGCTCTTTATATCTTGATAATTAGTGGTTTTCTCATCAAGTTAGAGAGTGATGAATATATATATATTTTAGGCAAAAAGCTATCAAACAAGCTTAGCAAAAAGTGATGTTTTATTTACATCATTCACACTGGAGTTTTGGCAAGTTCTCATTTGTGAGGTTTTGGCAAGTTCTCACTTGTGGTTTTTTTTTTTCTTCTTGAGGTTGAGTTGATATGGCTTACTTAACATAATTACTTATTCCTCTTAGGGCCACTGCACAGTCCATTAATCTAATAATGCTGGTTTTCCACCTTGCTTTTTTAATGGAAGAGTTCTTGCAGGGTCATGAGAAGTACAAGCACGTCTGACTTTGTAACTTCCCAGTGAAACTCAGACAGAATAATTTAACGAGCCGAAGAGACAGTTGTTAGTTAAGTCGGTAGACACAGCTGCCCAGGCGAGAGGTGCTGCTATTACTTCTAGCTGCTTTTTGCAGTCATTCAAAAGGACTAGAAATCTCAGACAGTGCATCAAACAGAGCACTGGCCTTTGTGTCTTATGGATGTGACCAATGGCTGTCAATTGGGTATATGAGGAGCTGTGAAGTCTGAAAATGAGAGTCCAGCCTACACTATTTTTATGACTTCAGAAGGCTTAGGAATATTGCCCCAGACTGTGTCATCCCCTCCTAGAATTGTCTTTTTGGTGTTTCAGGCAGGTTGCGTGGATTGTAAGGAAGGCCTACCTCTGAATTCATTTTGTCCTTTTCAGTGTCACACAAGGACAGAGAAAAATCAGTGAAAGAGTTGGTGGTATTTTTTCAAAATCAGTATTTGTTGTATTCGGATGTGGAGAGATTTTTTTCCCTAGCACTACTTAAGGTAGAGTTACCTACTTCCTTAAAATAAATATTTAACTCTAAACCCCAATTGCATTTGTTCATTGTTCTATACATCTGCACTTAAAAATCATAATTTTATGCCAGGCATGGTGGTGCACGCCTGTAATCCCAGTACTTGGGAGGCTGAGACAGAAGGATCACAGGTTTGCTCAGCCTCAGCAACCTTGTGAGACCCTCTGCAACTTAGTGAGACCCTGTTTCAAAATAAAAAATAAAATAGGGCTGGGAGTATAGCTCAGAGGTAGAATGCCTCTGGGTTCAATGGGTTCAATCCCCATACCACATACACACACAAAAAAAATCACAATTCATTTTGTTTATGATTTCAGTAACACTTAAAAGACTCAATAGCCACTGAAAATTACTTTAGGCAGTATATTTTTTCACTCTCCTATTTCATTCTCAATGAAGACATGTGCTAACTATATTTCTATAACTTACACATGGCTAAATGGTAAACTCTTACTATAAAGCAATACCAAGAAATAGTATGTGACATACCAAGAAATAGTATGTGACATTATAACCTACAGTCAGGAGGTCAAATTCCTTCTCATTATTAGCCCTTCATTACACAGGATACTTCAGGAGAACTGGAAACATGTCACTACTTCGGATGGCAGCACTTATAGTTCCCTTCATTGCAACCCATGTAAAAGATTTGTAGTTGAAAGATGACTCCTTTTTTGGGAAGTATATTCCTAGAACCTCAACTACTTGGATAACATTGAAGCTCCAGAGTCAACAATGAGAATTCATCACCAGCATACTTACCCTAAAAGAGTGGCTGAAAGAAGTTCTCTAAACAGAAAGGAAATGATGAAAGAAGGAGTCTTGGAGCACAGTGAAAGAAGAAAGAATAAAAGAAAGAGAAAAAATATGGGTAAATGCAATAGGCTTTACTTTCTAATGAGTTTTCAGAAATATGTGTGACCTAGAAAGAAAATGATAACAATGTCTATAGTGGTTCTCAATGTACATAGAGAAAATACCTAAGACGATTATATTATAAATGAGAAAAGGTAAAGGAACAGGAAGGGAGGAGTTGCAGATTTGCATGAGGGAAGCTAATGGCTGAGTGAAACAGTCTGGGTGTAGGACCACCCTGGACCATTTCTCTAGAGCAGCTCGGTCTTGAAGACCAAAGGTCAGTACAGGAATCAGCTCCTGGGAGGGAAACGATGCCTCCTGACAGGTCCTGCCAACCGGACTGGACAATATTGTTGGCATTAATTGAGATGGTAGGTACTAAATAAATCTCTGATTTATTTGTGTGCATAGGTGAGCAAAAGGAAAGTTGGATGATTTAAAAGGAAATATGGGAGCTGGGCATGGTAGTGCATGCCTGTAATTCCAATATTTGGGAGGCTGAGACAGGAGGATCACAGGTTCAAGACCAGTCTCAGCAACTTAGTGAGACTTTCAGCAACCTAGCAAGACCCTGTTTTAAAACAAAAATAAAAAAAGGACTGGGGGTTTAGCTTGGAATGTAGAAAACCTCTGGGTTCAATCCCCAGTATCCTCCCCTGGCCCCCACACACAAAGTAATGTTTGGGAACCACAAACATTAATAAGCAATATCTTGGATGTTGATCCACATATTTTCCTTGAAATGTAGATATCTTTTGTAGAAAAAGCTTGTCTGGGTTGTTATTGAGAAACAAACTGAGATGAATCTGTGGAAGAATTATTTAATATCATGCTGTGCCAGAAATCTGAAGACCTGAAGAAGATTTAAAATTCCAACTCGTATTTTTTTAAATTGTGGAATCATCAAAATGCACATGAATCAAGAAACACTACTCATTTTACAGACATAATTTCAGTAGCCTGATAAGAAAATCAGAAGCATTTCTTTTTAAGGCTAGAAATAGTTATTTAAGAGTATACTTGAAAAAAAGATTTTATTCACAAAATAACAAAGACAGATGAAGGAATTACTCTAACTGAAAGGTTGGATTTACAAAAAGTAAACATCAGAAATATTGTGAGAATTATAGATGTGAAAAAACATATGTTTTTACAAGGAATGATTGAATAATATTAAGATGCTAATTCTTCCCAAATTAAAAGATATAAGGTCATCCAATATGAAATTATGAATTGAATGCTACCCCAGAACTCAGTATAATAATTGAAATTTTAATTTTGAAATAAATATGTTCAAGATTATCTGAGGAAATTTTAAAAAGAGGGATCAATGTGGCATTTGTATAATTGTCAAATCCAAGTTGAATCCACAGAAACACATCCTAACATAAAAACTTAGTATTTGGTAAAAGAAGTTTCACAAATAAAAGGGAAAAGGAATGGTTGTTTTAAAACAAATGGTGTTGAGAAAATTGGTTATCTAGAAAAAACTATGTGAAAAAAATCACACCTCACATAATGCAACACACTAAATTTCACATGACTTAACTATTATAGCTAATAATTAAATTATAAGTACTAAAAATTAAGGCCATAAGAGAATATCACACATTGATATGGAGTATGCTTTCGGCATAACCATTATAGGATTACAAAGGAAAATTGCATTAGCTATGATTAAATATTTTAAAAACCCACTTTGTGTCCATAAAATATCAGCATATCAGCATAATAAAAGTTAAAGGATAAGTAAATATGCAAAATGTTAACTATTATAGATAAAAGCTAGTATGGAGAAAAATTTTACAAATTTAATAAAGACCCAATATTCTTGGGAATATTGAAACAAGGCCATTTACTTCTTATACCCTATAGAAAGTGAACATATCCAACTAAAATATTTAGAAAGCTCAGCAAACTTGGTAAACAAGAACATTTTAGTATTTATTTTAATTGTCGTTCTTTGGTTCCTAATGCATTTGAATAGATTATAATAATTACAGATAATGAAAACAAATTGATAGCATTATCTGGGTTCCTTCTATCTTCTCTTTTTGCTTAAGTCCTCCAATATTTGTGTAATTCATTTCTTGTATTAGCTTCCTTCTGTTGAAACACCTAGCATGGTTTCTGGTTCTCTGACTGGTGTCTGACTAATATGGAGATGAAGAGATAAATTATGTGGGGGAAGAATGCATCAGTGAAAGAGAACAAGTGCAAAGACCCTGAGAGGACTAAGCAGCAATATCGGAGGAGCAGAAAAACATGGTATAAGGTGAGGTCAGAGGATAGGTGAGAACTAGGTCCAGTAGAGTTCTGAAGACGCTATAAGGGCTTAGGCCTTTATCATGAATAAGATGGGAACCCCTAAAAATTAAAATGTATAGTCACTTTTGCAATTTAAAAAAAATTATTTCCAGAGCTGCTGCTCTTTTTCATAGGCATTTACTTCTGATTTCTGACTTTCCTTTCTTGTCTCCAACCTTTTCTCCATTGAGAGGCTTATTAGAACAAGCATGTTCCTTTTTCAGATACAGCTACAATTTAAAGCTTAGGACTGCTCTGTTGTTTCTCAGCTAGATCTACAGAAACTTCTGAGTATATAATAAAACCCTATATTTCAGAGTTTTTTTATTCTGAAGAGAACCTTGCTGAAATGGCAGATCTAAAGCAATTTGTTCTTGGATTCTGAGTGCTATCAGTAACATTTTCAAGAGCTGTTATGTTTTACTTTAAACTTGGTGTCCTAGTTTTAGAAATTGATCTAGAATTGTTCTGGTTTAGTGATTGGAATAAGTTCTTACTTTTTTTTCATGTCTTTTCTTTCATTGGCTAAAAACTGAACTAAACCCACCTACGCCACAATAGACCAACTGTCACTCTTTATAAGCTCTTCCCTTCAACTGCCTATACTAAGCTAGGATCTGGAAAACAAATGAGCCTGGGTTTCCTGACCCGATGACAAGATGAAGGTCCCAGATTCACAGGGAATGCTAACACCTCAAAGCCCCTGGTATGCCTTGCAAGTCTGACTACAAAGTGCAGTGTCTGAAGTGAAAGACAGACATTCCTCTACTTACAATGAAGTTACATCCACATCATCCAATAAACCTGTTGTACAATGAAAATATTATAAATCAAAAGTGAATTGAATGCACACAGTATCCTTGTGCTTGTGTGACTGACTCAGAGTTGTGGTTCCTACCATTGCCCAGCATGGTGAGAGAATCATTCTGTATGTCACTAACCTAGAAAAAGAGCGAAGTTCAAAATTTTAAGAGAAATAATACACACTTAGGAGAAACCTGAATTCGCACCATGGAAAAATCTAAAAATCATAAGTTGTACCACTGTAAGTCAGAGATCATCTGTAGTTAATTTAAAAGCTCCTTTTATTGGAATTAAATAATTCACTTACAGAATTATATGAGAATTTTTCAAAAAATGAGAAATTATAAGACTGTTTAGCCATAGTCTCACTGATTTATTTAATGTAGGCTATGTTTCCTTCTAGTATATGTTTAAAAATATGTTTCCTATATAACCATGTAATCTACATTTAAGAAATCATTTAGCAAGCCAGGTGCAGTGGCGTGCACCTGTAATCACAGTATATGGGAGGTTGAGACAGGAGGATCTCAGGTTTGAGGCCAGCCTCAGAAACTTAGGGAGACACTCAGGAACTTAGCAAGACCCTGTTTAAAAATAAAAGATTTGCCGGGTGTGGTGGTGCACGCTTGTAATCCCAGTACTTTGGGAGGCAGAGACTGGAGGATCCGGGTTCGCGGCCAGCCTCAGCTCGCTCTCTCTCTCTCTCTCTCTCTCTCTCCTTAGTGAGGCCCTCCGCAACTTCGTGAGACCTGGTTTCAAAATAAAGTATAAAAAATAGGGCTGGGGGTGTAGTGTGGAGGTAGAATGCCCCTGTGTTCAATCCCCGGTACC